>JAVIWB010006713.1:0-12306 GCA_031893035.1 Dermolepida albohirtum
CCTTCGGCAATGAGGACCAGGCCGATCATGAGCAGAAAGGACAGGCACAGCACAACGACAGTCTGGTGGGCGTTGACAAACTGGGTCAGGGGGCGCGACGCCAGCATCATGACGCCCATGGCGATGATGACGGCTGTGATCATGACGGGGAGGTGTTCGACCATGCCGACGGCGGTAATGACGGAGTCGATGGAAAAGACGGCGTCAAGCACGACGATCTGGGTAACAACAACGGCAAAGGAGGGGGCAATGCGTTCTTTTTCACGGACGTGGATTTTGCCGTCAACCCGTTCGTGGAGTTCGGTGGTGGCTTTGTACAGCAGGAAAAAGCCGCCGGATATCAGGATGAGGTCGCGCCCGGAGAAGGAAACGCCGAAAAGGGTGAAGAACGGGGCAGTGAGCTTGATCATCCAGGAAAGGGCCATGAGCATCAGGAGGCGCATGACGAGCGCCATGGAAAGCCCGAGGATGCGCGCATGGTTGCGTTCCCGCGCGGGGAGCTTGTCGGCGAGGATGGCGATGAAGATCAGGTTGTCGATGCCCAGGACGATTTCGAGGACAATGAGTGTGGCAAGGCCTATCCAGATGGTCGGGTCAAGCAGCCATTCCATACCGTATCCTGTCCTGTCAGTGGGAAAGGCCGGGACGCGCTGAAGGCGTGCAAAGAGCCGTCAGCACGGGTGCAGAATATGCGGGGCAGGAAATGCCGCGATTTGCCGGGATGAATGGCCGTCCCATCGTAAAAGGAAGTTGTTGGTAACAGCCACAAGTGTACCGCAATTTTGCCGAACCGCAAGCGCCCGGCTCCGGGAGGAGCGGGGAATGGCGCACCGGCTGGTTTTTTACCGGCCCAGGCGTTTCATTTCGTGGATCCGGCCATTCAGGATGGTCGCATACAGGTAGTGCCGCGCATGGATGTCGTCGCTGTCGGCGAGACAGAGGTGGATGGCGGTGGACAGGACGCCTTCTTTTTCGGTCACGCGGACGAGAACGGCATGGAGGCGGATGGCTGCCGCCAGCGCTTCTTTTGTGAGTGGCGGATTTCCTGCGGTTTTGCGGGTTTCATTGGTGGCGGCAAGGAAACGGTCGGCAACCGGGCCGGTAATGGCGGCAAAGCCGGTCTTGTCGAGTTCGTCGAGCCGGGCGCTGATTTCTTCGGTGAAGCGGGAAAGATCAGGTATGGCGGCGTGGCGCTTTTTGCCGGCAACGGCAGCGGCTTCGGTCCGGTTGATGGCGTCCGAGATCAGGTCGACGGCGCGGGTTGCGCAATCAAGCCGGGTCTGCCAGTCAACGGCAGGGGTGTCCCATATTTTCCGGCAGAGTTCAAGCTGGCGTCCGGTATGCTGCATGGCCTGCGTGTCGTCTTTTTCCAGGGCCGTGATATGGGCCAGTTCGTCCAGCATCCGGAGGATGGCGGTTTTTTCTTCGTCTGCCGGAACAGGCTCACGACCGCGCGCCACGTTCTGGTGGTCGTCGTGAATGTCTTTGAGGACGTCGGCCAGGTGTTCGGCGGCCGCCTGAAAGTCAGGGATGACGTCTTCTTCGGTTTTGCCGGTTTCTTCAAGCAGCCGCTGGACATGTTCCCGGAGTTTGAGCACGGTGAGGTAAAAGGTGGATTCTTCGTATTTGAGTTCATCCGGGATGCGGTTGATTTCGAGGATGCGCCTGATGGCTGTGAGGATGGGCGTCAAAAGCCCGGCTTTCCGGGGGAAGGTGAGGGTGTTGCTGTGCATGACGGCGGAGAAGGAATCCAGAAGGGTATGAAGGTCTTCGTGGTTGTAGTGTTTTTTGGTTTCGCTGTTTAAGGCGCCGTTGAGCAGAAATCCCCGCTTTTCTTCAAATTCCCGCAGGAAGGCAAAGGCGGCAGACAGGGTGGAAAGGGCGTTTTCATACCAACTGACGGTGTTTTCGCCTTCTTTGAGGAAAGCGAGGAAGGGGTTGGTTCGCTCGGGCGCGCCTTCGGGGATGATTTCAACCTGCAGGCCTGCCGTTTGTCCGGCTATGGCGATTTGCGGGGTATTTGTGCTGTGGTAGCCGCAAAAGAGGTAAGAGCCGTCGTGCCATTGCTGGTCAAAGAGGTCCAGCCTGACGGCTGTGTTGTGGATAGCACAGGTCAATGGCGTGGAAATGATGTCTTCCGGTTTTTCGCTGGTTTTAATGGGCATGCCGACTCCCGGTTTGGGAATGTCTTGTTAACTGATTGCGCAGGCGAATGACATGCGCTCCCGGAACATCTGAAAACCCGCCTTGCCTTTCGTCCCGTTTGCCCGGCCAGTCAGAGGTTCTTTATGTGAAACCGTATTTCATTATGACGCTATGACAATACCATATCATGACCTGCGGCAAAAAGAGGAATTGAAGGCAGAGTGTGCTGTTTTTTGCAAAACGGGAGGGATCATTCCCGTTTGAGAAGACCGCCGTGGCCCGAACATGCGCCGCTGCCTTCGCCGGATACAGCGCCGTCCTTGCACCAGGCTTTCCGGCGGTGCTCGCGGCGGTACCGGGCGATTTCGTCCTGGTAAAAGCGGCTGGTGTCGACGCGGTTTTGTTTGGGGACTTTCCAGGCGCTGTTGCCCCCGTAGGAGGAGTCGCGGGGTTTTGCGGCGGCATAGGCCTGGCCGGGGGCAGGCCGATGGTTGTCGGTAGTATCTTTGTTTTGGGCCTGGTCAGCAGCAATGGTGTCCTTGACGGGTTTTGTGGTGTAGGGATAGAGTGGCTCGCCCTGCCGTGTGCCGTAGTATTTTTCGTGCCGGCTGCGCGGACTGTCTGCGTAGTGGTTTCGGGGCGGCCTGACCGGGGGCTGCATGGTGTTTATGCCGTATCTGCCGTCAGGGGGGCTTGCCATGCCGGTGTTTTGTCTGCCGTTGTCGCGGGTATTTCTGTTTGGGGTGGTGTAATCGGGGCCGACCCAGCGTTGCGCCGTGCCGGTCGTGGGCGCCCGGTAGGGGGTGGCGCCGTAAGTGTTGTTGTCGATGCTGCCGCTGTGGCGGTGCCGGTTGCGGTCAGGGCTGTGGTAGCGCATGCGGTCATCCTGGCTGCGGCGGCGGCTGTAATCCCGGTTGTCGATGGTGCCGCTGTAGGAATGGCGCTGTTTTCGCTGGAATTCGCGGTCGATTTGCTCGCGTTCGCGCGCTTTGGCGCTCTCCTGCTGCGCCCTGCGGTCGAGTTGCTGAAAGGCGGGTTTGTAGTCGCTGAAAAGGTTGCCCTGGATGCGGTACGGGTTCCATTCGTCGGCATGGGCGGATACGGCCAGGAAGGAAAGGAGGAGGATGCCGGAAAAACGGCGCGGCAAAAGGCGGGGCAGTAAACGCATGGGATGCTTTCAGGGTAATGGCAGCCACGTTTGTCAGGGACAGCGAATGCTTCCATTAGAGCATGTTGCGGGTTGTTTTTTCAAGTTTTTTTGTTGAAAAACGCGGGAATATTGCTTGCGTGACGGTTGGCCTGCCGCTGGCGGTCATTCTGGCGCAGCCTGTGTGGTTGCGGAGATCGGCGCGGCGCTCTGGTTTGCCCGGTTGCGGACCGCATGAACGTTTGGCGGATAAAAGGGCAGATAAGTGTGCGGAAAAAAGTTATAGTTATAGTCTGTTTTCGGGATACGCCCGGAAAAGGGTCATGCTCTGTCGGCGGCAGTCCGGCGCGGACGGGGGAACAAGGGAAAGAGATGAGTCGATGAAAAGGATTGCTTTTTTTGCTGTGCCGGTGGCGCTGTTTTTTGCAGTGAACGGCGTTTTTGCCCAGGCGACGCCGCAGCCGAAGAGGGAACTGAAGCAGGCGGCTTCAGGGGAGAAGGCGATTGCAGACGGACCGGAGAAGGCGGCTGTGCTGTCGCGTGACGCCGCGCCGCAAAGCCCGGTTGCGATAAATAATATGGCGAATATGTATTTCAACGGGCAGGGGGTGAAGCAGGATTATGAAAAGGCGCTGTACCTGTACAGGAAAGCGGCAGATGAGGGGCATACGGCTTCGATGATTGCTGTGGGTTATCTGTATGAACAGGGGCTGGGAACGAAGGTGGATTATGCCGCCGCCATGCAATGGTACAGGCTGGCGGCAGCCAGGGGGTATGCCGGCGCACAGAAAGCGATTGGCGACTTGTACCGGCTGGGGCGGGGTGTGAAGCAAGACGATGCCGTAGCGGCACAATGGTACCAAAAGGCCGCGGACCAGCACTTTGCCGAAGCACAGTGCCAGTTGGGGTTCATGATGATCCGGGGACGCGGGGTGCCGCAGGACCGGCTGAAAGCGAAGGCGCTTCTGGAGGCGGGGGCCGCGCAGGATAATGCCTGCTCGCAGCATTTCCTGGGGTTCATGTATATGCATGGCCTGGGCGGTGGGCTGCCGGATACAAAGAAGGCGCTGGAGCTGGACAGGATGGCGGCAGGCAACGGCAATGCCGAGGCGCAGTACAATATGGGCAGGGCCAATGAGATCGGCTGGGTGGAGTATGCTTCGGAGCCGCAGGCGCTGAACTGGTACAGGCACAGCGCCGACCGGGGTTATCCGTTGGCGATGGAGCGCCTGGCGGCGGTGTATGAGAAGGGGGAGTTAAAGGAAAAGGCCGATCCGGAAAAATCCGGCATGTGGCGCGAGAAAGCGCGTGAGGCCTGGGCCGCCTGGCCTGATCCGCGACCGGATGCGATTGAAAAAATCCGGTTTATGCCGCCGAAGGAATGAATGGACAGGCTGACCGGAACGCATTTCACCATTCATTGTGGCGCGATCTTCAGCCTGCCGCGAGAGTGAAAGCGGTGGAAGATGCCGCTGGGAATGAAGGGCAAGGCAAAAGCGGGCAGAAAGCGGAATCTGTCATGAGGGCAGGCGCGTTTTCGGGTGTTCCGGGGGACGCGCGCTTTTTGCCTGTGCAGCCATTTTACCGGCGTCGTCAGATGAGTATGTGAAACATCCGGGCTTTCTGCCCGGATTTTTTTGTGCTTTTTCCTGCCCTGTTTACAGTCCGTTCATGAGGGACCGGCGGGATGTGTCCAGGCTGTCTGTCTGGCGGATTCTTTCTCTTCCGGCTTCACGGGCTTCTGTTTCGTCTGCCTTGATGATGTCCCGTGTATCGCTGCCGTTTTCCGGGACGGCTGGAGGAGGCGTGTTTTCAGTGAGTTCGGCAAATTCGGGCGAGGCCAGCAGTTTTTTCATGAATGCCCTGACGGTCTGCATGTAATGGGAAGCGGCCTGGACGCAGGTAATTTCGCCCAGGCTGATGCTGTTGTAGGTGTGGGTTTCTTCGATGATCATGGTTTTGCCGTTGGAGGAGGCCAGTGTCATGTGGATGATCCACATGCCTTTTCCGGTGTCAAAATCAATGCGGTTCAATCGCGCCGTGATGGTGACGGGCGAGGCCGGGTCATAGCGTTTGGCCTGGGCCAGTTCGTCTGTCAGGGCATGGCGAAGCACGTCGGCATAGGTCTTGCCGTCCGGGGCTTCAATGATGGCAAAGCTTTGGCAAGTGAGTTCCCTGCGGAAGCTGGCGTCGGCAAATTCACCGATATTGACGGAATTTTCGATATGGGCCTGGATGGTTTGGACGTTTTCCGGGTCGGGCGTGTAATCGGGAAGGGTCTTGAAAACGGAACATCCGGCAAGGAGGACAAGGGCGGCCAGGGTAGCGGCTGTTTTTTTCATGGCGGTCTCCGCAGGTGATGAATGCAGTTGTCATTGTAAGGGAAACGCTGATGAAATGGCTGTGCGGATTTTGTGAGGACAACCGGCAGGCGCTCGTCCGTTACTTTCGAATGCTGAATTCGCAGCCGCAGTAAGTCTGGTTGTAAAAGCGGTTTTCGGCAAGCAGGAAGCGACGCCGTTCGGACAGGCCGTCTTTGCGCCAGTTTTTTTCCCAGAAGGTGACGTTGCCGGTCTGGTCTGCGGCCCAGTGGCCGGCTTCGGCGATCTGCTCCAGGCTTTTCCAGCGGGAGGAAGCGAGTGTGGTGGCAAAGCGGGTAAAGCCGCGTTCTTTTGCCAGGCGGGCGGTGGCAAGCAGGCGCATCCTGAAGCAGGCAAGGCAGCGGGTTCCGCGCTCGGGCCGGCTTTCGTGTCCGGCGATATGGGAAAGCCAGGCGGCATGGTCATAGTCGCCGTCTACGATGGAAAGGCCCAGTTTGGCGGCATGGCGGGTGCATTCGTTTTTGCGGATGGCGTATTCGGCCTGGGGAAAGATGTTGGGGTTGAAGTAGTACAGGGTGGGACGCTCGCCGCGAGCCGCCAGCCATTCAAGGATGGCGGCAGAGCAGGGGGCGCAGCAGGTGTGCAAAAGGAGCATGTGTTGTGGTCCGTATCGGGACAGGATGGGAGAACGTTACACTATTTCGGGGTTTTGCGCCAACGGTGCGCCGGATGGCCCGGTCTGTTTGCAGGGAACGGTTTTATTGTCAGAATGTTGCGCAAATGAAACAGTTTGATGAAAAAACAGGCTGTTTTTCGTGCCGGGGAAGGGGGAAACCGGATGCCGGGCGGTACAATCGTGAAAAAAACAATCATGGCTGTGGCCGGGGCGATGGCGACCCTGTGCGGCGGGGCGTTTGCGCAGGGCAATGTGCAGGTGTACGGCCTGGTGGATACAGGCTATATCAAGGAGTCGGGTTCGGATACGCGCATGGGACACAATTATGAGAGCCGTATTGGTTTCAGGGGGAGTGAAGAGCTGGGCGGCGGCCTGAAAGCGACTTTCGAGCTGGAAAAGCGCCTGAACCTGAACAGCGGCTCCAACGGCGCGGCGTATAATGCGGATGACAACATCGCCACTGTTTTCGGGGGCCAGAACCGCCGCTATCCGGACTGGACCGGCACAGCGAATGTGGGGCTGGCCAGCAATACCCTTGGCGCTGTGCGTTTCGGGCGGGTGATCAATCTGGCGGTGGAAAGCTATCTCCGGATTGATCCTTTCGACTATTACAGCGTGGGCGCGGCCACGGCGGCGAGCAACCCGCTGTATGCCGAGCAGCTTTCCAACACGGTGCGGTATGACAGCCCGGCGTGGCAGGGGGTTTCTTTCGGTCTGTCGTATACGCTGGGCGCGGATGAGGACAGCGGGAGCGGCTATTGGGGATACACTCCTTCCGGCAGCACGCTCCGTCCTTCTTACATGAAGGATAAGGGCAATGACGGCTTCAATGTGCTGTTGCAGTATGACAACGGCCCGCTTTTGCTGCTGGCGAACTACCAGCGGGTGGCCGACAGCGACAAATCGTACCTGTGGAATCTGGGAGTGGCATATGCGTTCGGGCCTGCCCGCGTCTCGCTGGGCTACCAGGATGCCCGTTTCAAGGTGCTTGAGGGAATGGATTATCATGACCAGAGCGGCGCTTATTCCAGAGCGGCGGCTTACAAGCAGCGCGACTGGATACTGGGCCTGAACTGGAAACTGGGTCCGGGCGAGTTCAAGGCGTCTGTCAATTACGGCAAGGTAAACGGCTCTGTTGACACCGATTCGGATGTTGTACCGCGCGGGGTCAGGCTGGATGACGACAAGGTGTTGAAGTATGCACTGGGCTATACCTGGAATCTGTCGAAGCGGACGGCGGTCTACGGGGTAGTGACGTATATCGACAGCGATAACGAGACGGTGGGCGGCATCTATAATACCAACGGAACTTCCCGCGAGTCGATGACGGGTGTGCAGGCCGGTGTGAGGCACCGGTTCTGACGGATTTTCAGGGCGTGCTGACGCCGGAAAGCCGTTATGTTTTAAAGGGCAGGACGTTTGAGGAAAATCCGGGTGCAGGCGTAGCGGCCTGCGTCAATTTCCGGTTTTTCTCTGCAACGCCGCCATTTGGGATGTAGCGGCTTGGCGGCAGGTTTTTTGGTTCGCCGCAAGTGTGCAAGGGAGGGGTGGCGCTGCTGCCCTTTTCTGTTTTGCGGACCTGTTTGGGCAGCAGGCTTGCCGTGCCTTGGTACAGCAGGCAGACTGTCCGGTATGGCAGATGGGGCGCGGGACATTGAGCGACCCGGGCAGAGGCGGCATTGCAGGAGATTGGAACCGGCTTTGGACCGGTTTTTTTATGGCCGGGATACTTTTTTGGGCTGGAAGCGGCAGGGAAAGGCGCAAAACAGACTGTATTCGCCGGTGAGCCGGATTGGTCCGGCTTTCCGGCAGGCGCACTGATTTTTTCATGAAGAAACCGTCTGGAAAACAGGGTTTGCCGCCCTGCTTTTTTTATTCCCGTATTTTCCTGGTGCGGGAATGGACCGGTATGGCCATAAAGTGGACCTTATGTGGTTTTTTTCGTGGCGGCAACCTGTCTGCCGGTTTGGATGGGTTGTCTTTTTGTCATGCTTGTTTTTTAGGGAGATTGTGCAGCTAATGCCCCGTTTTTAAAGCCGAAAATGGTTTTTTATGATGGCAAAATTTACCCACATCCGGTTTGGATGACATGGCATGATAAAAGGTTGGGTTTGCTTTGTTTTCAGGAGGCCAGGTATATGGGGCATTGGGATTTGCCGTGCAAAAAAGGGTTTTTTTCCAGGAGGGGAGTTTGCTGTCTGTTTTTTGCGGTATGGTGCCTGGCAGCGACCGGTCCGGCCTGGGCTGCGGATGGCGCGGCGCGGTTTGCCGGGGTGAAGGCCAGGGCGGAGAGGGGCGACCCGAAGGCGCAGATGGAGCTGGCGCAACTGTATGCGGACGGGGATGGCGTGGCGGCTGATTTGCAGGAAGGGTTCAAGTGGCTGAAACGGGCGGCAGAGAAAGGGAATGTGGTTGCCCAGTTTAATCTGGGCATGGTTTATGAGCGGGGCATGTTTGAGGCGCAGGAGGATCGGGATGCGGCGGCTCTGTGGTACGGGAAGGCGGCAGAGCAGGGCGACAGGGATGCGCAATTTAATCTGGGCATGCTTCTCCTTGAATCCGGCAAGACAGACGAGGATATGGGCCGGGCGGCAGTTCTGATGGCGAAAGCGGCCAGGCAGGGACATGGCGAGGCGCAGTACTTCCTGGGTATCCTGTATGAGCGCGGCGATGGAGTTCTTGCGGACATGGAAATTGCGCTGGCGCTGTATCAGGATGCGGCGCGGCAGGGCGTGAAAGCCGCGCAGGAAAGGCTGGACCGGTTGTCCGGCGGCAGCCGGCAGGCAGAACAGCGTTATGGCGGCGCGTCGCCGGATGCGGTGCTGGCGGCAGCCCGGGCTGGTGATCCGGAAGCCCAGATGGCGATGGCGGTACTGCTTTTGGAGGGCAGGGCGCTCGGGGAGGATGTGGAAAAAGGGATTGCCTGGCTTCAGAAATCAGCCGGGCAGGGGCATGTGCCTGCCATGCACGAGCTTTCCCTGTTTTATATGATGGGAAAAGGGGTCGGCGAGGACAGGAAAACGGGCCTGAAGTGGATGGAGCAGGCGGCCAATGCGGGTCATGCGCAGGCGCAGTACAATCTGGGCTACTATTATGAGACGTTTTCGGGAAGGCATGCCGACTATATGAAGGCGCGCTACTGGTATACCCAGGCTGCGCAGCAGGGCCATCCCGATGCGCAGGTGAATCTGGGACGCATGTATGAGAAGGGGATGGGATTGCAGCCCGACATGCGGCTGGCGGCCCAGTGGTATATGGCGGCAGCCCGGCAGGGGTCTCCCTGGGGGCAGCATAATATTGCCTGGATGTATGCAAACGGAATGGGGGTGCCGCAGGACGCTGAAAAGGCGGATTACTGGTATTTTGCTTTTCTGGCAAACGGGGAAGCGGTGGTTAACCCGATTCTGGATGCGGTCGCGGAAAGGGAGGAGGAAGAGAAGATGCCGGGCTGGCTGGATTTTATGCTGAGAAACGGGGAGTTGGTCGGCAATTTGATCCGGGACTGGGGGGAGATGCGGTACGGGCGTTATTAGGAGGGGCCGTTTTTTTGGAGCAGTTCAGATTTTGGGAAATAAAACCGGTGGTAAAATCATCTTCGTAACCTGAAACCATCCCCCGCATGAATGCGAGCTTTCCAGGCGGCGAAAATCATGTGGTCGCGGAAATGGTTTTGCCCGGCATATTGTTCATATTGATTTTCTCAAAATCAGGTACAGTGACAGGCAATCATCCGGAAACTGATCGAGCCATCCGGACAGCTTTTAATATATTGATTTAACAAAATATTGTAATATTTTGAATAATAAACAAAATAAACTGTTATTCTGGCATGAGCCGGTATGGGAGCAGGTCATGCGTATGCAGCAAAGCCTGCCCCATGCCATCCTGCTTTACGGGCCGGTCGGCACAGGCAAAAGCGCCTTTGCCGAATACCTGGCCAAATCCCTGTTGTGCGAAAACCGGCAGCCCGGCGGACACGCCTGCCATGCCTGTTCGTCCTGCGGCTGGTTTGACCAGTACGCCCATCCTGATTACCGCCGCATCCTGCCTGCCGCTTTCGAAGCCGAGCGGGGGGCAGCAGATGACAGTAACGACAATGCCGATGGAGAGGAAGAAAAAACCGGTTCCCGTTCCGGCAGCGCCCCTTCCAGAAGAATCGGCATCGACCGGATTCGCGGATTGACCGACATGATCAATCTGTCCACCCACCGGCGCGGGTTGCGCGTCATCTGCCTGTGGCCGGCTGAAGCGCTGACAACCGAATCGGCCAATGCGCTTCTCAAAATGCTCGAAGAACCTCCTTTGGGCACGGTCTTTATCCTGGTCACCAGCAACATCAATGCGCTTTTGCCCACCACCCTCTCCCGATGCCGCAAGCTTGCCATGCCCATGCCCGGGTTTCAGACGGCTTTGGCCTGGCTGAAAGAGCAGAATATTGACGACGCCGAAACCTGGCTGGCAGAGCAGGGCGGTTCTCCTCTTTCGGCACTGGAAGAAGCCCAGGGCGGCAGAAGAGAAGAAATGGATGCCTTTTTGGCCGCGCTGGCCTCTCCTGGTGTGGATATGGCCCTAAAGACAGCCGAACGTCTCCAGCGGGCAGACGCACGCCACATCATCGCCTGGCTGCAACGCTGGCTGTATGACCTGCTTTCCCTGCGAATGAGCGGTCGCCAGCGCTATTTTCCGCGTTACAGGAAAGAACTTCAGGCGCAGGCTGCCGGAGTCAGCCTGGACGAATTGCTTCGTATGCTCAAAAAAACAGCCGACAGAAACCGCGTTGCCGGGCATCCGCTTGTCCTGCGTCTTTTGATAGAGGATATCCTGCTGGATTATGACCGCCTGTTTGCCTGATTCCGGGCCGGGGAATCGTTGCTCAAGCGCCTGCACGGACGAAGCGTGCGCTCCCGAAGCACCTGAAAGCTCGTCTGTCGCCATGATATGTCCCGTTTTCCGCCTGTTTCCGCCTCGTTGTTCATTCCGTTCTCCTGCCTGATCAGTCGTTCGTTAAATGCGTCGCCCGGCAGTATCCATTACAATGCAGCCCACACCCTTTTAAAACCAGAAAGAAAAAATCCATGTACGTTGATTCCCATTGCCACATCCATTTCCCCGCCCTTGCCAAACGGTTGCCCGAAGTCCTGTCCAACATGAAAAAAAACAGCGTTTCCCACGCGCTGGTTGTCTCCATCAGTTTGAATGACATCCCGGATGTGCTGAAACTGGCCGAGCGGCATGACGGCCTCTATGCCGCTGTCGGTGTTCATCCCGGCCGGAAAGAAAACAAGCAGCCGGATGTAAAAACACTGGTTGAATATGCCAGGCATCCCAAAGTCGTCGCCATCGGTGAGACCGGGCTGGATTACCATCACGTCAAGGGAGACCGCGACTGGCAATTCGAGCGTTTCCGCACCCATATCCGTGCGTCGCGCGAATGCGGCAAGCCCCTCATCATCCATGCGCGGGAAGCCGCCGATGACGTGATCCGCGTCCTGAAAGAAGAGGGCGCCGGGACCGATGCAGGCGGATTCGGCGGCATCATGCACTGCTTCAACGAAACCATGCCGATTGCGCAGGCCGCCATGGATATGGGGTTTTATATCTCTTTTTCAGGCGTCATCACTTATCCCAATGCCAGAGAACTCCAGCATATTGCCCGGCTCATTCCCTTAAACCGCCTTTTGATCGAGACAGATGCGCCATACCTGTCGCCCCAGTCCATCAGAGGCAAGCAAAATGAGCCGGCCTACGTCGCAGAGGTCGCAGCGCAACTCGCCAGGATAAAGGGCGTGCCTGTTACCCGCATCGCCAAAGAAAGCGCCCTGAATTTTTTCCGTCTTTTCGGACTGACGCCACCGCCTGAAACAAAAGCAACCTGATCCGGAATCAACTGCTTTATTACAAAAATATCCTGAAACAATATTTCTTATAATAAATGATTATTAAATTGATCTAAGTCAATGTTTATTAAGCATTAGTATTGCGCGAAATTGCTTTTTCCCTGAAAAAGGCAGACTGAC
>JAVIWB010006714.1:0-121638 GCA_031893035.1 Dermolepida albohirtum
AAACAGCATGGAATTATAGGCAAAAATCCACCTTTCATAGGAACTGCGGTTACTCTAGAACGAAGAGGTAATATTCTTCTTCCAAACTTCACTAAACTATGATATGCAGCTTTCACATTAGCCAAAACACCTTTCCTTTTACCAATATGTCTCATTGCATTACGTGTTTGCTTCATTGCTCGCATAAACGACATAGCACCACCCAATCGATTACCGCTTCTGCTTCTTCTCCTACCTTTAATTCTACCTCTTCTAACACTACCATTCCTTAAGCTTTTTTTGTACTTGTTCCTCATCACCCAACCCAATTTTGTTTTTCTTTTCATAGCAACAGCAACTAATGAAGCATCTAATCTTTCTCCTAAACCCGCGTCTTTCCTCTTAATTCGTTCAATAGTCTTTTGATATAATTTTACGTCTGCAACATGACGTTCCAATAAATCGTTTATATTAAAGTTTTTCAATAAATCTCCATCGTTATAATTTTCTTGCAGTCCATATACGACTAATTCCTTTTTTATGCAAACACACTCAGGCGTCACTCCATTAAACATTTTTTCTATTTCCATATTTACATCTCCTCGACTTTTACCCAAACGACCCACCATTTCCTTATATAATTCACAATATTTTAAGTTTGTTAAAAGTGCTAATCGAGGTTCCACCACATCTTTTAAACGAAATAATTCCAACAAACCTTCATAAGCTAAATGTAGAAACTCCATCTTTTTCTATTTTCAATTTTCTAGTTGATCCATCAAAACATTCACCAGACATTTGCAAATTAAGTTTACTTATAACTAGAAATACTCCATTGCAAATTCAAAATATTTTTTCAATTTCGCAGTTTCTAATCAAAATCGATCCCACTCTTCAACATTAAAAAGCAGACATTGCTTTTTTATGCCTACAATTTTCACCACAGGTACAGAGTCAAAATCTAGTGACAAACCAACACATATCCACTTCGAATGACTTTTATTCAAAAAATATGTCTTTTCTCCTATTAAAAGTATATTCCACGATAGTTCTCGTACATTCTTCTGCACACACATATCTACTTTATCCCAGAAATCATTTGACAGATCCATTTCGTTAAAAAAAGTTTCCATACAACGATCCACTTTTTCAACTTCATTCGTAAAATTACCTTCTTCAATGCTAACATTTCTTAATTTTCTGTGAACAATAAGTATGTTCTTTCAAATTAAATGAACGCTTCATGATAACTCACAATACCGAGAATGCTTCTATAACTCTATCTTTATATATCTTTATTCACGCACGTAATTATTTTTTGAACCTCATCGAACTCAACCGAATCAAAATCTGATTGATCTTGAAATGACTTTGCAATGGCCTGAAAGCTACTAAACCCCCTCGGGCTAAGTTGATTCTAGAACCTCCTCATTAACTTTGGCATTGAATGACCTTAACCCTAAAATGATCTTAACACTAAAACCTCTTCGGCCTCAGCCGATTGTAGAACCTCCTCATTGATCTTGACCGTTCCAACATGTATCGTGGTCAAGGTCAATGAGGAGGTTCGAAAATCGGCTGAGTCCCTCTACTAACCTGCATGTTTGTTTTCACTGTATCTGATAAATTCTGACTAGAGTTTCCCCGGCTGAACAATAGTTGTGATCTAAAATACTGTTATCACAACACTTGTAAATTAAAGTTATCAAACCTTAAAGCTGTCAGCCCTATATTCCGGAAGTACCAACCCACCCCGCCCTTCTGAATAAAACAGTAGTACCACTCCAAGTACAGCATAATTTTTTATTAACTTTCTAGCAATTAAAGAATTTAATGTCGAAGACAGAAAGTAAAATAAGGTTGATTTAACAGACAAGGTGTTTTATTGCAACAAACGTCAGTGTAAGCAAATATAATTATTTTCCCGTAAGTGCATTTAACCTAAGACACATACAACCATGCTCAGATGTATTAGACATCCCAGGTAAAAACCCTTATTCTCGGTATTTTCCAAGTCTGACGGAAATTAACCGTAAAAATAGTTAATGGTATTTACAGAAATGCGTTTTTGAATAATAATAATAATAATTTATTAATGTTACATATACATACACACGTCATTGCATTACCATATAAAAATAAAAACACAAAAAAAAACCTTTGTGGCCCACAATTAATGCGCCACCAAACACGTTAAAACCCGCAATGTCTATACAAAACAAAATACCAGAGTAACGATTAAAACATAAAAACTCAAAAATGGTAATGTCAAAATTTATACTTCAAAAAGTCATTTACTGAATAGAAAACGTTCACCATCAGCACCTTTTTTATCAATCTCTTGAGACTAATCCATGGTAGGCTCCTAAACCTATAAGGCAAAGCATTGTATATCTTCACGGCCATGTAATTTGAACTTAGCTGACTTTTCCCAATGCGATGATACGGTATGACCAAACTACTCTGGTTTCGTGTTTCATATTCGTGGAAATCACCATTTTTGCAGAACTTATCTGGCGACTTATGAACAAACTCCAGGCAAGCAAGTATATACAAGGATGGGAGGGTCAGTATTTTGTGTTTTCTGAATAGGTTTACACAACTTGTGGTATTAGATACACCACTAAGGGCTCTGATTGCACTCTTCTGCATCCTGAAAACCGCCTCAGCCGCGCCCCGCATCAATAGGCCATACAAGACCCTGCCCTGAAAAATTGCATACTACACAATCCTAGCCGCCTCGGGTGTAGCCACTAGTTTCACTCTTTGTATAGAGTATATTGCTGATGCCAGATTGCGACACAAGTTATCAATGTGGCACTCCCAACTCAGTTTTCTCGGAATCGGCAGGCCCAGAAACTTAATATTCGCTTTGGGCTCCCCTGCCACTCCCCTTGTTGTTATTGCCAGCTGTTGGGTTTTGTCCTGATTTAATTTCATAAGGTTGCTACCAAACCACTCGCTTGCTTCCCCCAATGCAGTCTCCATATAAGCCTCTGCAACTTCCCTACACTGGGCACGCACTATTATGGACGTATCATCTGCAAACTGAGTGACTCTACCCACGGTGACATTATGGGGCATATCATTGACATAGATTAGAAACAGAAGAGGCCCCAATATTGACCCCTGTGGAACCCCCCGATCGATTGGGGCTGCATCCGATCCATCTGTTTGCCAAATACGAACCGATCAGCTCATTTGCTTGTCCTCTCACTCCATACATGTTTAACTTTTACAGAAGTATCCCATGGTCCATTGTATCAAAAGCCTTGCTCAGGTCGCAACATCCCAGAATTACCGCATCTTTAGCATTGAGAGCATCCGCTATATATTCCAGGACCTCCGTAATCGCGGTAGTCATGGACTTTCCCCTCAGATAGCCATGCTGACTCACATTTATGAGTCTGTGTGTCTCAAAGAACTGGATTAATCTCTTTTTGACAATGGTTTCCAAGATTTTAGACATCACGGGTAGAATGGAGATTGGTCTAAAATTCGTTTTGTCAGTCGATCCTCCCTTGTGTATCGGAAGTTCTTTTGCTATTTTCAGAGGGTCTGGGAATACCCCCCGGGCCAAACACTCATTGAAAATGTCTGTTACTGGGGCAGCTATATAATAAATACTCTTTTTTAGTATGCTTACGTTTATCCCATATATATCTATAGTCCGCTGACTCCCGAAGCCAAAAACAACTTCTCTTACTTCCTCCTCTGTCGTAGGGTGGAGGAAGATAGTTTTCTCTAAAATTCCTATACCCGGCGCACGATTTGATGAGGCGTCATAAAATCGTGCGGACTCCGGTTGGTACTCTGTATTAATTTGATTGCTTCTCTCCCCACCCCAACAAAATAATGGTTGAAATCATCAGCAGTCACCTCATGCAGAATATCCTGATTGCGTTTATTTCCTGCTACTTCGCCCCTAACCACTTTCCATGTGGCCTTGCTTTTGTTCTCGGCTCCAAGTATGTAATCAGAGTTCCATTCCTTCTTACTCTGGGTTACCCGATCTTTGTATTCCTTTTTTAATATTCTATATAATTCTTTGTACTCTCCATTACCTGTCACCCTACATACTATTTCGACCCCATCCATAAGATTTCTGACGGCTCTTACATCCTCCGTATACCACGACATATGGCTACTTCCATGGCCTATCTTTTTCACTATTTCCGGAAAAGCTCCATCAAACTCATCCAGATAAAGATCCAAAAAACATTTAAAACGTTCTTGTATCTCATCAATTGATTGGAGTGCAATCCAATCCACATTTGTAAGATTGTTAATGAACATAAGAGTGTTGGCATCATTTATATGTCTTATTCTTCGATAAATTTGTTTCATTGGCCCCGTACAATATTTACTTGACAGAAGTAATCTCTGACCCAAATGATCAGATAAATGAGGGTTTGACGTTTCACAAAAATCAACAGTAATTTTCTCCGGTACGAATATATTGTCTATACTTGTTTTCGAATGATCAGTGATTCCCTAGTTAATCCCCTATTGAAAAGAATAGGTGGAAAGGGGAAATTGTGGATTTTAGAAATTTAGTGTCATTCTAGCAGTGTGTGAGCAACGTGCGTTTGTGAGTTTGTGGTAGAGATCAATTAGATTATCCTATTTTTTCACGTTGTGTCAGTTATTTGTTGAAGAAAAATGCCTAAAACACGCGAGTTGTCGGTAGGGGAACGCGCCCAAATAGTGCTACTGCATTTCCGGAAGTTATCAATAGCTGCAATTGCAAAAAAAATGTTCGCGATGTGCAGTCCGTACAACCATTAGTCGCTATCAGGAGAGTGGGTCGCTTGTTAACAGACCAAAAAGTGTCAGAAAACCATGTACCTCGATTAGAGAAGACAGAATTTTACAAAGACTGGCTCTCAGTGATAGGAAAAAATCGCCGAAACAGCTCGCCAGTGAGCTGAAACAGCGTTATCGCGTAACAGTTTCTACGCAAACAGTGAGAAGGCGTCTCCAGTGTGCTGGTTTACGAGGGTGTAAAGCGCGACGTAAACCGCTTTTAACTGACGCTCATAAAAAGAAGCGGTATTTATGGGCCAAACAACATGAAAATTGGACAATCGAGAAGTGGTCGAAGATTCTTAGGTCTGATGAATCGAATATCGAGGTATGTAAGTACATCTTCATGACTAATATTCTTATCGTTGTATGCAATTCAGTCTACATGTAACATTAAACGAAATTAATCCTGTCTAAGTGCTAACCTTCTCCTTTTGCCTGGCAGCTTTGGGGACTACCTGGGACGCTATACGTTCGGCGTAGGCAAGAAGAAGCATATGAACCACAATGTATCATTCCCACAGTAAAATTTGGAAGTGGTAGTATCATGGTTTGGGGTTGTATGTCTGCATACGGTGTTGGAGAAGTGTACCTGTGCGATGGACGGATGAATAGCCAACGCTATTTAGCCATGTTGGAGGAAGTATTAGAACCGTCTGTGCTAAAACTATTCGACCAGGATATTCCACAATACATTTTCCAGCAAGATAATGCGCCCTGCCACAAATCGGGAGCTGTAATGCGTTGGTTCGAGGAAAACACAGTGGAGGTATTGGATTGGCCGCCACAAAGTCCCGATTTGTCGCCCATTGAAAATTTCTTAAAAACTAAGATCACGGAGCATAAATGCCTGTCAAAAGCAGAATTATCAACAAAAATTCGCGAAATATGGGCTGCAATACCACCGGCAGAGTGTTACAATTTAGTAGCAAGTATGCCTCGACGAGTGCGAGCTCTCATTAAGGGCAAGGGCGGAGCGACAAAATATTGATAAATTGTACTATATTACTAAATAACACTTTGCACATAATTTTCACAACAGTTTTATTTTCCTCACCTCTCTTTTGACTAAACTATATAAACTATATATATATGTACATAAATTCGTAAGGTGTCTAATACATTTGAGCATGGTTGTATATAAATGTCTGCAAGGTGTCCCGACGCTAACTGACAGCTTAGAGATAACTTAGTGAGTACTTTATAATTATTGTAACGTGGTTTTACAGTGTTTATAAAGTACTGGCCAAATTAGCAAAATGCAGCAACAAACAAAATATTTAGATCAATTTTCTTTATACGAGGGTAGTTGAATTTGATGGAGCCTGTGGTTGATTAACTTAATCACTAAGGTTAATATATAACCCCTTTCCACATTAACTTTCGTAATTTTGTATACGTATTTCGACAACTAAGTTGTCATCATCAGCAGATAATTAAGCAGTGTTGCACCTGGAGAACTACGGCAATAAATACCCGTACGAAACAATTAATCTACACACTATCCGTTTTGACTTTCAACGGTACGGATCGTGTGCGAGATTAATTGTTTCGTACTGGTATTATATATATACTATTTTACAATGTATTTTAAAATTAAAATTGAAAGTTAGCTATACAATTATTTTGAATCAGCCAGTGTATGACTCCTATTAGTTCACACTCCTGAGGAAGCTGCAAAAGTTTGGCAGCGAAATATAGAGCATTGAAAACTAAAATTGTTTGAGTCTTTGTTCAACAGACCGATACACCTGATAATAGTTACAATAGTTTTATATATATATATATATATATATATATATATATATATATATATATATATTCTTTTTTAGACCTATATGAATGTATTTTTTTACGTAAGCAGTGTTTGATGTTAGAAGCATCCGAATATTTAAATGGCGTAATGTATAAGAATATTTGAAGATGATTTTTTTAATTGTTTGTTGCTTGCGTACGCTAAATCAAAAATAAGATATGTAAATACTTAATTTGTTGAATGCTTTTGTAATATATAAATGATACTTTTCAATATTCTTTAGTACTTTGCAATAATATAACTTAATTTAATTTGTCGAATACACTTTTGCATACACCGGGTTATAATAATATCAATAATTATACATTGTTCGTCACTTTAAATTGGAGATTTCATTCTTAGAAAAACTGTTGCACTAAAATCTGTTAAAATTGACATCGGTATTATTTTTCTTTTGTACACTTCTTGTGAGTATACATACTTTGTCCCTATTCCACTTTATCTTACCTGTGTCGCTTCTGGGTGCACCTTTGAACCTCGCTGACGTTTTACAACTACACGAACCAGATCTTCATTCTTAAAGGATTTTGATCTCTCACGTTTAGATAAATGATTTAATCCCGAAATCATGTAATTTTAATAAGTAACTATCATAGTTAAGTTGTTATTTAAGTTGATGTGATTGATTTTAAATCTTTTTCGTTTTATTTGCACAAATGTACACAGTCTGTCGCAGAGAAAACCAAACTTTTTTAAAATAAAAATAAAAGCTTACTATTTTGGTAAAATTCTTTTATTTTATTCAAAGTCAATTAACATGTCGAATGAATTTTTAAGTTCATCTTTAGAGATGTCCTACAAGGCCGCTGTCGATGCCTTTTTAATGGCTTCGACATCGGCATAATGCTGTCCTTTCATCGGCAAACGTAGTTTAGTAAAATAGATAGAAATCACAGAGGCCAAATCCAGTGAATACAGTGAATGGTTGATGGTTAAAATGCCATTTGTATTTAGAAAATCGGTTATAAGCGTCGAGCGATGAGATGCCGCATTATCATGTAACAAACGCCAGCTACCATTTTCACGATATTGATGGTGCACACGCTTAAAAGACACTTCACAACACCAAGATAATAACAGCATTGACTGTTTGACTGGTTGGTACAAACTCTTTGTGCACTATGTTTTAAGAATCATAAAAACAAATCAATATTGTCTTCACTTTCGACTTCTCCAAACGGTTTTTTTTCGATCTTTCTTCGCTTGGATGCTTCCATTCAGGGCTTTGACGCTTGGTCATTGGATCATATTGAAAACACCACGTCTCGTCGCTAATTACAATAGAATACCTGAAGTTTTCGTCCTTTAATCAAGTCTGTACGATGTTGAATTCAGTTAGCTTGTGTGATAAAAATCTTTCTCAGTCCCAAATGCTGTGTCAAAATGCGATGAATTGATTCTTTGGAAATATTTAATTCCGTTTCCATGTATCACAATGAGGTTTGCTTCTCATTTCTGATAAATTGACGCACAAGTTCGATGTTACTTTCTGTAACCACAGATTTTGCACCAGGATGTTCGTCATTTATGTCCATACGACCGTCTTTAAATCGTTTATACCACTCATACACACTCGTACGTGATAAATACGCATTACTATACACTTGTTTCATCAAATTATAAGTTTCAGTAAACGATTTATCGAGTTTAAAACAGAACTTGAGAATTGCTCTTTGTTCAAAATTTATTTTGTTACTTTATACGCAATTTCCCTGCTTCTAATGATGCAAATGTCATGTTATTTTGACACATCGTTGATATTTTTTTAATAGATCGCGCCACTAAGAATTACTATTTTAAAAAAGTTTGGTTTTCTCAGCGACAGACTGTGTATATTTACTAAATACTTTTTAACAATACTTCAACCTTTATTTACAGTTACAATAATGTATAATTATAAAACTGTAAAAGTAACATACAGTAATTGCAAATGAAATCGCTAAGGCACTTTATTAAACACGTTAAAATTATCTGTATTACTACTGCAAAAAGTATAATAAAAATAGATACATAGTTAACTGTTGATATGTCAAATGTTTAAATAACCGATTATAAAACGAAGGAAGTTTTATAAAACGTAATTTATTATTATTATGATCCCGTTTGCTTAGAGAAATTGAACTTGTATGTTCATTCAACGTAATGAAAAATCGTTCCGTATAATCTTGCATGTCATTCACACTTCATATTTCCTATTCAACTGCGAAGGAAACACACCTATTTAATATAAAGAAATGCTCTACACTGTTCAAAACAATTAACGCATACTTTACAAAAACGATAATTAATAATAAAAAAGTTAATTCAATTAACGTCATCTTTTGGTTTCAATATATTTGACAAGTATCTTAACCCATTATGGTATTTTAACTTGTCAAGAGACAATATTAATATGATCTTATTCGGAAAATATGAAATGTTCTATTTTTAGTGTAGGAAAAATACAGATACATTCTATTTTACAGAAGTTAATTCCAAGAATTAATGAATGAAATCCATTATCGCCCACACTCTATGGACTCTGTTATACTTTGGACCAAGAGGAATGCAAACCAAAGATTTTCGAGCATCACTGCCAGACGTACCTAACTGATGCATTACAAAATTACAAAGTCCATAAATTACGTTTTGGCTCATTTCTAACAGTTCAGCAACATTTTATTGTGTTTATACACTCTTAATTGTCTTATTGCCCTCCAAGCCTTTGTCTTTAATAGATCGTCCTCAAGCGATACTAAAATTGTAAATCTTGACTACTAATCACAGTGGTGAACTGGTACAAGCGGGCTTGTGTATACTCCAACGATGATCACTTTAATGCATGCGTGACACAGTTGTATATTCGTTTTTTCGTTTACAAAACTAGTTTAAAGAAATATTTGTAAATGTAATATTAACTGGCACTACTTTATATTATCAATTAGAATCTTCGTTAATTGTTTTGAGTGTACATAATTTGGTCATTTTTAACGATTTAATTTAAACATTGCATTTTTTATTCCAATAAGTTGCTTCTTACTCGTGTACCAGGTGTACCGGAACATCATTTCCAGTTTTTCTAACAGATGTCGTCAGGCTTAAATAAGCAATATTATGATTTGATATATATGTCATTTTATTCTACTGACATCAAGCTTCAATGCCATACATTTTATATTTTGCGAAAGTGACACTGACATAGATTTATACCTCTTTGAAAATGTCGAGCTTCGTCCCTGAAAAAGTGCATTTGAGGCACGCATTACTTTTCTTATTTAATCAAAAGAAAAAAGCCGCTGAAAGTCATCGTTTACTGGTAGAAACTTACGGTCACCATGCTCCAACCATAAAAACATGTGAGCCGTGGTTTCGATAATTCAAAAGTGGTGATTTCGATGTGCAAGACAAATAACGTTCTGGTAGACCGAAAAAGTTTGAAAATGCGAAACTGCAGGAGTTATTGAAGGAAGACCCAAGCCAAACTCAAAAACAATTGGCAGAAGTGTTAAATGTGGCCCAAGAAACGATTAGCGACCGAAATGCTGCTTCAAAGATATGATCGGAAGTCATTTTTGCATCGAATAGGATGATGAAAAATTGATTTATTTCGAAAACCCTAAGCGTAAAAAATCATGGTTAACACCTGGCGAAGCCAGCCCATCGACTCCAAAGTCAAATCGTTGCGGTCGCAAGACAATGCCCTGTATTTGCTGGACCAGAGTGGTGTGGCATGTTAAGAACTGTTGAAATCTGGTGAAACAGTTAATACTAATCGCTACGCACAACAAATTATCTATTTAAACCATGCATTTTATAGGAAAACGTCCAGAATGGGCCCGAAGACAAAGTAATGTGATTTTATAACACGATAACGCGCCGTTTCATACACCAAAACTGGTCAAGGAAACGTTGAAAGCATAGGACATAATATTATATCCGTCGTACTCTCCAGACTTTGCCCCGTCCGACTATCACCTTTTCGCATTAATGGGACCCGCACTTGCAGAGCAGCACTCGCCAATTTCGAAGAAGTTAGAAAATGGTTCGACAAATGGTTTTGCTCGAAGGACAAGCAGTTTTTTTTGGATGGCATCCATAAATTGCCTGAAAGATGAGCAAGATGTGTAGAATCAAATGGCCAATACTTTGAATAAATACATTTTTTCCATTTTCTTGAAAATTATCTAGTTTTTCTACGAGAAAACCGATAATGGCTTGCTGGTACACCTAGTATATATTAATATCTCATACCCTATGTTCTTAACAAGTTTAAGTAATAATTACAACATTTGTGTCTTATATGTGACACTTGGTACGGACTAATTTTATTTTTGACAGTTTACAGTAGAGATTTTATATTGTCCACATTTTGTGCACATCATTGCATACCCTGTAGTAATCTTGTAGAGTATATTCAAATGGGATGGTTTTCATCTTTTCTAAAGCTTAAGCTGTAAGTGGTATTTTATAAAAATTCATTCGTTACGGCCTCGAGTCTAAGATTATTTTTATTTAATGTTTTAGTTAATTTGTAACCACTATTTTTAGTTTATGTTAAATAATAAAAGAACATTCTACGGGCATCTAGGGTGTTCTCTTGTAATCTTGATTAGTGGAGTGCTTACACATGTGAATTTCTTCCGTTCGACAGAAAATACGTATTATAATGTAAGAAGAATAAATATATATTCTTATCAAATTAAGTTAAGTATGCTAATAGCCAGCGGTCATTCATATATTGAGCTTGAAATAGTTATTGTGTTTCTGGGGTCTTTCTATGTCATTCGAAAGTTTAGGGCATTTTGGATTTTATTTTGAATATCTGTCCTCGAACATTCTAGAACATTAATTCGTGACTCGTGTATGCTTTGAATAGGTTGTCATTAGTGATTGTTAGCGATTTAAGGCATTTCTTTCAAGGTTGGGAATGAATTCATCGTAGTGTAAAGAAATGTATTTCCTATAACATGAGTTGGATCATGCCTCAATAATTCTAAAAATATATCTTTATGGTTATGGAAAATAAAGGGTTTTCCAATAGGGACTTGACAACTTTTAATTCAATTTGTGAACGCACCCTTTCACTAATCATCGAACTGTCACTGTCAATTTGTTCAGTAAACTTAACATTTTCATCATGGTAAAGTACACGAACGAACAACGTCTGAAAATTATAAAAATTTACTACAGAAAGTCGGAGTCGGTGACCGCTACTTTAAGAGCGTTAACTTCGATTTTCGGTCGTAATTCTCGCCCTAGTAGACAGGCAGTAACAAGTTTAGTGCAAAAAGTCTACATATTCGTTGTGTGATGTTGCCGTGCCAGTGAGACAACGGGTTGGTCGAAGTGTCGAAAATATCGCTGCCGTTGAAACGTCCGTAGCAAATGATCCAAATCAGTCAATTCCACGGCGTTCTCAAGAGTTGGGCATCGCTCAGACCACTTTATGGCGAATTTTGCGTAAGGATCTTGGTTTACACTCATACAAGATCAAGCTGACTCAAGAATTGAAGCTGATAGACCATTTGAAGTGACGTACGTTCTCCGATTGGGCTCTGGAAAGATGCGCCAAGATGATCAATTTCATCACAAAATCATTTTCAGTGACGAAGCTCATTTTTGGTTCAATGGGTTCGTCAATAAGCAAAATATGCATTATTGGTCGGGTGAAAATCCACATGTGCTTCATGAAACACCACTTCGTCCACAAAAAATAACTGTTTGGTGGGGTTTGCATGCCGGCGGCGTCATAGGGCCATATTTTGTCGTCGACGATAATGATCGTCACGTTGCTGTGAATGGTAATCGTTATCGCGCCATGATTACCGGTTATTTTTGGCCCGAATTGGAAGATATGGACTTGGACAACATGTGGTTTCAGCAGGACGGTGCCACAAGCCACACAGCACACGTTACAATCGATTTATTGAAGAGTAAGTTTGATGAGCGTGTTATCTCAAGAAATGGCCGCCTCGTTCGTGCGATTTAACGCCTTTAGACTTTTTTCTTTGGGGCTACGTCAAGTCATTGGTCTATGCCAACAAGCCGACAACGTTGGAAGAGCTCAGAGCCAACATTGAACGCGAAATAGCAGCCGTTTCGGCCGAATTGTGTGGCCGAATCATCGAAAATTGGGTCCAACGAATCGACCGCTGCAAACGTGCCCGCGGTGCCCATATGAACGAAGTCGAGTTCCATTCATAAATGTTTTGATTGTACTTCAACCCGATAATAAAGTTTTTGAAATATCTCAAATGGTCTGCATTTTATTTTGAAAAAAAGTTGTCAAGTCCTTATTGGAAAACCCTTTAGTTAACGTATACGCACGCGTTATGGATTAATCCTGTCATCTTCGTTAATTGCTGAGTGTTTGTACGAGAACATTTGGTCAGACTACCCGCTTTCAAGGATTAGAAGTAGGCGATTGTTCATTAGGGAATAATCTTTAATTGTCTGTCGTTTTGCATACGCAATTTCTAGGATATTAGTGGGTAGTTATATTCACTCTGGCAGCTCTGAAGTATCATTTCATGAGTTAATTAAGTCTCTAAGCTTGTTGATTGTGACTACGAACAGGAAAAATACAGGGTAACGTTTCATCAGTTTCTTTAAGAGACCGATGGTTATAAGTGATACAGCTGCACAACAAACATTTGTGAGGCTTTAACTAAGAATATATCTAGTAAATCTATCTTACAAGTATTTACTAATTAATTTCATACTAAAAATAACCGAGCACTCCAGTAATTTATTTCATGGCCAGTTAATTTCATACGAAGAGTAATCGAGCACTCCAGTACTTTATTTAATTGCTAATTAATTTCATACTATATATACATATATATGTGTATATATATATATATATATATATACAAAACCAGTAATTACATAAATAATACTACAGTAGTGTCCGATTATAATGAACTACTACTGGCCACTAAAAATGGTTCATTATTGCCGAAATTCATTATGTCTAACAAAAAATAAATTTGTAAACTAAATTAGTACAAACAATTCTTGTATTGTATACTGATAATTTAAATGAACAAAAAATTATTATTTAACAGATTGTTTAAAATAGTCACTTATTTTAGACTGTTTATAAGACAAAGTTACGTAAATGTCATTCAAATACATTTCTACATTAGCCAAGCTGTTCAAACTGTTATCTGGAGCTTCATTCATTTGTAAAAAATTACGTACAACATCTATATTTTGCATAACCTTTACAATGGGCACTTCCGGTAATGACACATTAGCAGCACTACCTTCAGCTTCATTATTCTCTTCTTCATTCTCACTGTCACTCGTATTAGTTGCTGATTTTGAACGTACCCAAGCAACAATATGGTCATCTAACAAAGTTTCAGTACACATAACATTCTCATCGATACGCACATAGTCTTCAAAATTAGCATCCATTTCCACAGTTAGAGGTAGACCATCACCATTATTTTCAACATTATCAAGATCAGTTCTCTTTAGCCACTCACTTAACGGTATTTCATCATCGCCATCGAATTTGTTTTGATGCTTAAGAAATCCTGCATGTTTGAAACAATTTGTTATTGTTTTTGCTGTGACGTTTTGCCATGCCATGTGAATACCGTTCACCGTTTCTGCACTGCTATTAATCATTATTTTTGAAAGAAGAATTCGTCGATAATTGCTCTTCAAACTGTGGATAACGCCTTGATCCATTAGTTGTAATTTGGAATTGGTAATAGGAGGTATAAACACCAATTTAATGAATTTCAAATTCTTTACCTCAGGCTGCGCCGGACAATTGTCTACTAGTAATAGAATTTTTCTCCTTAATTCATTATCCTAATCGCGCAATTCGTTACAAAAAATATTTGACGTCATCCATGCTTTTTTATTAGAACTGTATTTTGCAGGCAATCGTTTGCCGCGAAAACAACGTGGGTTTTGGGACTTGCCAATAATAAGTAACTTCCTTTTTTCTGTGCCTGTAAAATTTGCTGCAACCAAAACCGTGAGCCTTTCTTTTGATAGTTTTCCACCAATGCAACTATCGCCCTTAAATTTCAACGTTCTGTTGGGCATTAGCCTGTAGTATAGACCCGTTTCATCTGCATTGAAGATGTCGTGGTCTTCATAATTTTGTCGTATGTTGGACCATTTATTTTGCAACCAATCATCTACTACTTCCATATTAACTGACGCTGCTTCGCCTACAACTTTTCCACTGTTGATATCGTGGCGTTTTTTAAATCTTTCCATCCAGCTTCGACTACATTTGAAATCGCTATCTTCCACTTTGCTTCCCAAGTCTTCTGCTTTTGTTTGCAGTAAAGCACCGGTAATCGTCGCATTCTTACCTCTTTGCTGAGAAAACCATAACAAAAGCCCTTTATCCACTTTATCGTGAGCTGATTTTCTAATTTTTCTGGTATTAGAAATTTTTGTTCATAGTAATTCTTGAGTATTTTATCTCTTTCTTTCCAAATCATACAAACCGTCGACTTGTTTAAATTCAGTTTCTTACACACATCAGCTTGTTTTAAACCACTTTGTAATTTTTTAATAATTTCATACTTTCTTTCTAAAGTGAAAGCTTTGCGCTTTTGTTTTTGATTATCACTTGGCACCATGTTTATAAACCCACAAGCTACAATTGGTAAATATTGTAACACGAACAGACAACGTAACGTGACTAATTTGTGAGACAGACTGAAGGGGAAGGACTGATAGGCACCGCATTTTTGATGTAACGGAGTTTTCGGGGGATTCCCATTCGAGCGATAAAGGAAGTTCATTATAAGCGGCACATTGTTTTCGGTTGAAACGTAAAATATGGTTCATTATATGCGAAAGTTCAATATATGCGAGTTCATTACAAGCGAAAACAAAACATTGAACTTGAGGGACGATATATTTGGCCTTCTAAAACGGTTTATAATAACCGAGAATTCAAATAACCGGGTTCATTATAAGCGGTCTCTACTGTATATAAATTTTCCACAATATTAATACATTTTATCAATAATTGAATAAGTTGTGCGAACACATCAATCGTTAAGAGCATGAATCTATATATTCATAATTAGACAAGTGATGCTACTATATATATATATATATATATATATATATATATATATATATATATATATATATACTAGCATCACTTGTCTAATTATGAAATACGAATGAATCTAGATTCATTCATATGTTGATGTATTCGCACCATTTATTCAACTATTGATAAAATGTATTAATATTGTGATGCTACAAGTGATGCTACTAGTATATATATATATATGTAGTATAATTATGAAATATATAGATTCATGCTCTTAAAGATTGATGTATTTGCACCACTTATTCAATTATTGATAAAATGTATTAATGTTGTGGAAAATTGATATAGTATTATTTATGTAATTACTGGTTTTGTAGATTAATATTTTTGAACTTTGTTATTGTATCAATCGACTATTTATAGTTTTAATAAATTAATAGATTGTTTTATAATTATCTTGTTTTGTCCTATTACTGTTAACTTAGTTTTGTCCAACTGAAATTAGCGTTTTTGGTGTGGCCCTGAATATTGCCACTAACAGGTATTTTGTTTCCACGTGCTTCAGCATTGAATTGATTTATTTTTTTATTGGCGTAACTACATTTTTATAACAACTAGTGCATCATAATTGACAGACTTGTTTCAGTGAAAATAAATTGTCATGTACTACATTACTACAGAAAACGTTATATTTAAAATCTAATTAAAACACTTTTTTTACATTTCACTTTATATATATGTTTCAGCTTTATAGAAATTTGTAATCTTGTTAAAAACATTTTGTTAATTTTATTTCTATTATTAAAAATCAATTGAATAAATTCCTTCTTTTTTATTCTCCGTAATAGTAGTCATTTATTTTTTATTTTAGTATCTATATCTTGGCTATTTGTATACTTCAATTGCTTAGCTTAATCGCGGACGTTCAAATTACGAATATAGAGAGATAATTTATTTCACCTCGAAACAAAATTTTTTTTTACAATACGTTCTATTGAAAAGGTAAAATTTATTTTTATTGAGACTAAATTTTAGTCAGTTTTTGTTTTTCCTGCGTTTTAAATTCAGTAGTTTCCATTACTGCTCTTATTATATAATTTGTGGTGGGATATTTTTTCAAAGTTTATCTGCTACGTTAATTGTGTAATTACTAATGTGTCGATATTCAATACTCTTATAAAACATTTTAAAAAGTAAAGACAATTCTTAGTTCAAACGGACACTTACATACATACATCTATTTTGAGTATTTCAGTTATTTTTAAGTAGGTTCTAGCAATGATATATTCGTATATTGCTTATAAATAAATTCGCAACTGGATGGCTAATTTTGTAGTCTACATGTAATGTTTGTGCTATCAATATCATTCACTAATATGTAAAAAATGACAACTAGTCATTTATAAAAGATATACATTTTTCACTACCGTTAAAAATATAAAAAGTCAAAATATACTCTACAAAATCGTAATAAGTAATAAAACAAAGGTAAAGGCAATGAACTAATTCCAATTTTAAATACTTTCTACATCGTTTATGTAATGCAAAAATTTTTTAAACAAATGCCTATTCTCCGAGCAAGACTGGAAACCGCGATCTCATTCTCTTCGAGAATGTGCCATCACCGTTAGATCACGAAGACAGTGAATTTGAGTCTTTCTAAAGTACCATAAATTGCATTATGGAAATAGTTATTAAATGAAAACACACACTAGGTTATTAGTAGCATATATACGATATAAAAAGCGGTTAAAATTAGAAATTTTCAGTTTCGCATCGGAAAAGCCCATAATTATATGTAATTAATAACCTACTGTCACAAATGGAATTTATTGGAATCTCTCAGACAAGGTAAAAATCATATTTTCTTTATTAAAGACAGATAAGAAATGAAATGAGATAAGAAAATGTAGAACTAGGTGTTGTAAAACACTTGCTACATTTGAGATGTAATTTATAATCAGCGTATCAGTGGAATTAATTTAGCATAGAAGTGCCAACGTGCTTTACTTCATGAATTTTAAATCCAACTAAAAAGAAGGAGAAATGTTAGTTTTTCGGTTAGGGAATTTACATTTTATTTTATATAAAAAAGATTTACAATTAAATTAATCTTATTAAGGAAACTTTAGCAAAAGGACAATTCGAAGGATAATAAAAAGCTTATAGATGTGCTTAGAACAAGAACAAGGGCTGGAAAGTGCAAAACTTGAAAACATTTTAAATATATTAATAGAAAATTTCTAGATATGCGATGATGAAAAAGGAAAAGTGAAATATAATATATATATATATATATATATATATATATATATACAATCGTAATATTAAAAAAGACCGGAAGCTGTTGAATGTATTGGCTCATTGCAAGCGTTTTAATTTCCAGTCCTTGTTCTTTAGGTTGTTATTGATGGAAGTTACAATATGTTTAATGTTATTTACACTAATTTTAAGAAGGGTTTGCAGGCACGGATAGCTTCGGATATGGAGTTATTATTGGGATTTTCTGTAACAACGTTTTGATTTTATTTAGTTTTTTAGTTAGTAATTTTTCTAAAGCACGTTGTTCAGGATGAGGAAAGACGGATGCAATACGAGAATATCCGCATACAAAAGTTGGAATGTGAATGAACCCTACAAAAATATAGTCATCAGTGTGATTACAATGTGAAGAAATTATTTTCTAGGCGTTGCTTTTACCGAATGAAACCATGAACTTAATCTTCTTGCCATTAACAAGATCAGTTAGTTAAGCAATTTGAGCAAAGTATTGTAGATTGATTATCCGAAAATGCATCATTTCTTCACAAAAGCGCAGAGAATTAAGCTGGGGAACCTTATTTGTTTTCTCTATTCTCTCCATATGACTGTCAGATTTTCGCTTTATTATTATTTCCAATTTAGTTGGACAAAAAACTACGTACTATAAGATGTAAAAAATCGCTTATCTAAAATTAGAATAGCTTAGTTTTTATAATTAATAAATAATAATTCATACCTTTACATCCTTCAATAGCTTAACGCCAAGTACAGGGAGCGTTTAAACGGGAAAGGGAGACCACGCAAAACCTTCCCGGACTTGAACCAAAGACCCCCGACGTGATAAGCAAGTGACTTACTATTGAACCATCAGTTGGCTAATAATAAAGTGCACTATCTACATTGTGTAAGCGGTAACTTTTTTTGTAAGTTTGCCGCGTTTGTGTAGTTACATATATGGACATTATTTTAGGATATAGATTCTAATATTTAAATTTGTGTTCAGTCAGTAAACGTATATTTTAAATTAGTAGGCGAGTCGACCGCAATCATGTATTTATATTTTTATAGTTATTTAAAAGTTTTACACAGTCCTATGTGTAGGTTGTTTGGATCGAACTCAATCGGATAAAATTTTGACCATTGCGCATTTAAAATTGAAGTTCGACACTCCAACAATCTATTACGGATATGTAGTTAGATGCAGTTTCTATTGCAGTGCCAATGATTGCAAGTGATAGATGAATGTTTACGAAAAACAAAATATAAAACAAATGGAGGCATATAGATAAGTCATCAACAAATGCATTGGTAAATTTAATTCGTTTTGTTGTGGTACATGTGTTTATGCAATTTTTTATTTTTAAAAAAATATTCATAGTTTTGTATCGTTTTTCTTAATTAACCTAAATTGTTAGCTTTTCTTTATAACTTTAATTTTTATACTTTGGATGGTTTGATACACACATTAGAGAGTTAACTATTCTAATTATTTTGATTTTTTGTCATTTAAATATTAATTTACTCAAAAATAGACAAATGTTTTTGAAGAAAGTAAGAAAATAATGTGTATATGTTCGTTGTTATTGTCTCTTACGATTGGATTAGTTTAAATATGCATGTTCAAGGATGGAGAAGAATAATGAGAAATGCAATATTATTATGTATGCGCAGGCTTGTGATAAAATTTGTGCTGTGTACGGTGAAGGTACTTTATCGAAATTGCTTTCGTTCTCAGTGTCGATATTGGCATGGAGCGATTGTTTTGATTACACAAAGATACAAGCGTAAAAGGATGGTGAGCCGTCACAATGACGCCAAAAAAAGTGATGCTGTGTGTATGGTTTACTTTTCCAATATATTAACTACGTTTCGTATTGTTTCAATATGTTATTAAAACGTATTAAAAGACTAGTGGTAGTGTAGATTAATTATTAATAGTCCATTATATTTTCGAGTGTATTTTAATGAATGATTTTGTTCGAAAACATACTTATTTTAAAATGAAAACATAAGTTATTGTTATTGTTTCTATTTTGAAATTAGATGAGTACAGTTTTATTTAAATGAAGTTATGATGTATTTACATCGTTGAAGTAGCAAAGACGAACAAACACGCATGTAAAAAGTTCATGTTGCCGACAGCAATGGTAGATTTTAATCTTATTGTACTTGCGCCAACATGCTTACAAGACTGTTATTATTATTGATAAATATTTTTACACGAAATACAATTTTACTATTTATTATCTTTAGGTGCATTATTTATGTAATATGACATTTCAATGAAATCATTTTTTCGTGTAATAAGTGAGTTTCGAAATGTCAATATGTAATATCATTTTTATTAGAACTGACCCACACATCGACGAGTCGGGAAAATATACAGAATTACAACGTGTTCTTTTTTTCACTTTGATTTTTAGTTTTTGACAAAGTTCATGCTTTCAAAGCTATGTTATTGAAGAATGATAATTTTGTAAACAAGTTAATAAATGAAATTTTAATGGTAAAAACTGAATTAAATTTTTGCAATAAATTGTACATTTATGCAGTTAACGTTGGCGGCGGTCAATATTTCTTGAAAAGAAGAACCTGTAACAACTACTAAAAAGTTAATCTAGTAAGGGGCGTTTTAGCATAGCATCTAAAGTAAATTCGTCTTAGCAAATAGTTAGAAACAATATATATTTCTATATTTGAAGAAATATTATAGAATTTTTTTAATAATTCAAGTGATTAATGAATGAGCGAATATAATAGGCAAAATTGAAATAACACTGCAGTGTGTATTGTACGTTTGTAATAATTCTCAAGAAGTAAATATAGTTTTTATAAAAACTTCCCGAGTACCGAAATATATTATTTTGTTTTTCTTAAAGTATTTTTTATGTATATGTAAATAAAAAATTTTCATACGCCCGAAAAATTGGAATTGCTTTGCTTTGCTAAAATACGTACTGGAAAATTAAGTAATATTATATATATATATATATATATATATATATATATATATATATATTATATAAGGTTTAAAAGTGTTTTCCTTGGTTACAGTATTTATTTTCAAGAAATATTAAACGATAAACTATTTAATAAAATCGCGTTTTATTTTTACAAATTTTTTTAGAGTGTTTAGTTAGGGTAACATTAATTATAGATTATTGATTAAAATTTTATAAAAAAATAATCAAAAAGTTATTTTAATAAATGTATTAATTTTATTATGGGACTGTGTACTTGCCTACACATACGTCTGTTATTTAATTACATAAATGTGAGAAAATAATATTCACAAGCAGTTCTATTCAATCGATTTATTGTATGAATGTATCACGACATACATACATAGAAACAAATCTGAATGTGTATGTACTATTTTAAGATTTAACATTTTATAGTTATTTGGACCAAATCCAGATCTTCATAGTACGCGGATAAGCTTACTCACGCATCTGGTGGATTACTAAATGAAAATTAATTCCTCTTTTCTAGTTATTACTTTTTGTTACTTTAACAACAAAAGGATGTACAAACTTATCTTCGTTATACAATAAATTATAGCTTATTTCTCTGACATTAGTGTGGAATGAACAGGTATGTAGGTATACATACATATATAGGCTAACACGTACTTAAAATTAGAAAATGCATAACTCACTCTTATTTTTATGAAATTGTTAGAAAATTTCCGAATTGTAAATCGTCTCTTGTATGCTGAATATGTGTAGAGCAAAGTTTTGTTGAAGATTCTGAAAAGAAAATAATTTATATGAAAGCAAGCAAATTATGATAGTTAAAATTTATTATTCTAGGAACGATAAAATTTGCAATGATTGTTACATTTTACATATTTGTATTTATTTCTTTTATAGTTAATACGCATGTCTGTAACATATAGCTATAAATGTTATAAATTAGAATTTAATTGACATGTCAAGCTAATGCTATTTTATGGTAAAATGTTTACCCCGGAACAAAGAAATAAATTAAATAATTAAAATGGAAACTGATATTAATAATAATAATTCATACTTTTACATCCCTCAATAGCTTAACACCAATTTTAAGGGTATATATACTGACAGTGGACTACAATAATAATTAATTCTGACTGACTTTGTGCCATTTCTGTTTCAATTTCAATTGCTCTTCGAAGAGCCGTAAATAACAGTTATACTCACTCATTAATTTCATCACCTGCATACTCTCAAATGTTTGCATATATGAATTTGTTCAGTTTTGTTCTATTTTTTATTTAATAATACATATACAGAATCGTATTATCGTAGACGCGTGATTCCTTAAACATTTCATTATTCAAAATGGCTGTTTCAATTATAATTTATTTTGTAAAAATTGTAAAAATCATTAATTAGGTACATCAAATAAATATATATTCTCATCCGAAACTTATTTTTTCGTTACACATTTTTAATTGAAGGTTTTTACTTTAAATTATTCGTTTTTTGTAGTTTCTTTGTTATTTTCTCAATTTTTTTTAATTAAATTTGAATCTTGAAGAAGAGTCTCGTCTCATTTTATATTAACACAAAAGGAAACTGCAAAATAACGACTGAATCCTGTGAATACAGCGAATTTAATTTTATTTAATTTGCAAGACTTGCAATCAGTTTTCATATTTAATTAGAAGCTTGCCATCTTTAATATATACGTTGATTTCTCTATTTTAAATACATTATTTTATAGGAAGTATTCAATTTATGAAACCACACATTTGTTATTCAATATTGCGGTTGCTATATTGTTTACCTATATATAAATTGATATGTCTATTTTATTTCATCTGTCAAGGTTACTCGAATGGCTTTGGTTAATAGTTTAGTATTTATATTTTTTTAATGGAAATATTTTAAATTAATTATTTACTTTATGTTTTTATTAAATATCAATTTAGTATTATATACTCAATGACATTAGAAGTGTTACACCTAGAAGGAATAGTTTCCTGGACGTGATTTTTTGGTAATGTGATAAGCTTAAGTCAAGAATGAAACGATCAGATTTCCAAGAAATTTTATTAACATTAATTTGAAAAAAAATCAATAATGTGTTTGGCGACCCCGTAGCTGTAGACACTCCTGTACACGTCTAGGCATCGACAAAATAAGATGGTCGATGTCTGCTTGTGACACCTCGTTCCAAGCAACTTGAACTTGGTGGATTAACTGTGCCAGAGTTTGTGGAGGATGGTTCAAATTGGTCAGTCTTCTCCCCATTATGTCCCACACATGTTCGATGGGATTTAAATCCGGTGAACGGGGTGGCCACGGCAAAACATTAACGCCAGCTTCTCGTAGAAAGTCCATAGTACGACGAGCAATATGTGGACGCGCGTTGTCTTGCTGAAAAAGGACGTGTGGACGGCCATCTAGATAAGGCAATAAAGTGGTTTGTAGGACGTCATCAACATAACGCGCAGCTGTCATACTGCCCCGAATAAACAGTTGTCAGTATGCGAACATTATATCGCCGCATTCGAGCTTTTGGACTTGCTTCATACCGTCCACGATTAGTCCTTCCTTTGACTGCAGAACATCGTCGTCAACGTTTGGACAGGTGCAGAGAACAGCAGCATTGGGAAGCAGAATGGCATAATGTCGTATTCAGCGACGAATCGCGATTCTGCCTAGGCATGCATGATGGCCGTCAGAGGGTAAGACGCCGTCGTGGAGAGCGACGTGATATTGGATTTGCTGTTGAGAGGTATGTGCACAGGACTGTTGGAGTAATGGTTTGGGGGGCTATTGCATATGGAAGCCGATCACCTCTTCTGTTTATTCGGGGCAGTATGACAGCTGCGCGTTATGTTGATGACGTCCTACAAACCACTTTATTGCCTTATCTAGATGGCCGTCCACACGTCCTTTTTCAGCAAGACAACGCGCGTCCACATATTGCTCGTCGTACTATGGACTTTCTACGAGAAGCTGGCGTTAATGTTTTGCCGTGGCCACCCCGTTTACCGGATTTAAATCCCATCGAACATGTGTGGGACATAATGGGGAGAAGACTGACCAATTTGAACCATCCTCCACAAACTCTGGCACAGTTAATCCACCAAGTTCAAGTTGCTTGGAACGAGGTGCCACAAGCAGACATCGACCATCTTATTTTGTCGATGCCTAGACGTGTACAGGAGTGTCTACAGCTACGGGGTCGCCAAACACATTATTGATTTTTTTTCAAATTAATGTTAATAAAATTTCTTGGAAATCTGATCGTTTCATTCTTGACTTAAGCTTATCACATTACCAAAAAATCACGTCCAGGAAACTATTCCTTCTAGGTGTAACACTTCTAATGTCATTGAGTATATTTCAATAGTGTAAGTTTTTAAGGTTATGTTAACGAAAAACCGAAATTTAATATACTAGTATATCTGTTTCATACATACATTTAAAACATATATTACATATGTTTGGTTCTTTTGGTGTTACTAATTTTATTTACAAATTTGTAAATATTCTACGAAAGTATTTATCTTTTACGTATTTGTCCTTGTGCAATTTTTTTCCAATGTCTCGGTAGGTGGCATTTGCCTTGTCCGCCCCGCCCCGTCCAAGAAGATCTATAAAGAATATTCGATTTCCTTATTAGCTGTCAAATGCGCTGGATATGTATTTATTAACTTTGTATTTAAATTTAAGATTTCGCGTCTCGATTGTTGTGTATTTTGATCTGCATGCTCTTGTTCCACTAATTTTCCAAGTTTTTGCGCGAAGAGATTTATTATTTTCTCTTTAGATTCAAATTTTATGTACTATCAGCTGTAGTCTATTTTGTATACTAGTTGGTACCTATTTAGTTAGAAATATTTTAACAAGAAAGTTTAACAGAAGAGATAAAAAGAAAATAGTAATATAACGTATTAAGAAATATACATCTTTATAATTCGTTTTGAATTTTAACATATGGTTGGTACACATTTGAGAAATATTTAGAATATGTAGTTTCACCAAAGTTGCTCTTATTTAAGTTTTGAAAACATATTTGAGCCATATGCCGATCGTCATCTATCTTTTTGATATAAACTTTCAGTTTAATAAGGCTTTGGAGACGAAACCTTGAGATATTTAACGATATATATATATATATATATATATATATATATATATATATATATATAAGATACATTATAAAGATGTTACTGTTTCATTGCTTGTATGATTAGTACGAGGGTGGATTGATAAGGTCTCCAACACCATAAAATAAGAATAAGAAAAGACGAAATAATGAAAGTAGTCTCAAAATGAAGTAAAGTATTGTACTAGCAATGTACATAATTATTTTTCCACATAATCACTATTTACTGTAACACATTTCTCCAAACGCTGAATACATTTTTTCATTTCGTTCATGAAAAAACTTTCTTGTTTACAGTTGATGCAATTACCAACAGCAACCCGGAATCAGAGTTTGGTGAGGAATATTGACCTTTTAATACCTTCTTCAACTTTGGGAACAACCAGAAATTTGAAGGTGACAAATGAGGACTGTACGAAGGGTGTGAAACAATCGTGAATTTCAAGCTCGTCACTGTCTTCATCGTTTCATTGCTGCAATGCGGTCTGGTATTGCCGTTGTCGTAACAAAAAAATTATTCTTCCGGCATTACTTTATGAATGCGCTTCTTTAGTAATAGTAATACTAAGTATCTTATCGAATTAATCGTTGATCGCTTCGGCAAATATTCGGCATGAATGTCTCCCTCTGCATTCCGAAATTGATGAGCATAATTTTCTTTTGTGACGGAAGAGTTTTGAACATCTAACCTACTAACGAAATTTCTTCACATCTATACAATTGTTCTCATTAACAGCTTTCAAATGCCTGTAAATTTCAATGGATGCGTAACCATCCAGCATTAAAAATTCTATCACCGGTAGTTGCTTGATACGCATCTTAGTAATCGAACTCATGATAAATGACACTGTTAGTCAAGGACGTTACATGAGAAAATGAAACTTCGCATGCTAATATGAGATACTCGAATTTACGGTTGTAGAATTTGTTTGTATTCCCACCACTGACACAGTAGCACTGTTATAGGACTTATATGTCAATCCGCTCTCGTAATATCATTTTTCTGAAGTGAATTATCCTTCAAATCAAGTTCATGCACTTCGTGCTAAGAATTTTTTAGTTCTTATTAATATGCTATAGCTTTGAAATTGGATGCTTATTTTTCTAAATGATCAGATTTTTCATAGTAACAATAAGTCAAAACATACTTTTTAGGCGTAGATTATTTTATTTCAAAAAGAGTAGATGATATGTTTCTTTTTAAATATTAACCAATATATGTGATGTTTTGATTAAATTTTTCATAACATTGAATTTTGGCATAAATAAATAGTATACTAAACGCATTTGTAATATTTTCTTTATCTTTATAATATAATTGTATGACATTTGCGATAATTAATGTGAGGTTTAGATTAAGATATAAAGCACAATGAACGAGTAAGTTATTTTGGCTTTTGTTTGTTTGTTAACTAAAGTTACATCTAATACGTATACTAACAATATAAGTAACTTAAAGTGCAATCCTTTAAAATTAATTTATATTTTTGCATTTAGGGAGAACAGCAGTGCCCAATGACAACTGGCTCAGATAGGTGCAGTATTTCATCTATTATTCCGATGTCTTGTCGTGATAAAGCAGAAGCCTTTGCACGTCGTTTACATTCCCGATTAAGTTCTCTTGGTACTCAAGATGGTCGACCAGCAGATGAAAATAGTTGGCTAGCAGCTCGAGAAAACTCAGTAGCAGTATCTCAACCACGACACTCTGATCCTGATTTGTATTTTGATTTTACACTCGCTGATTCACCAGGTAGTCCCGAAGAAGAAATACCCCAAACAGAATTTGCACATTTAATTACAAATGAAAAAGACAACCTTAACATAGTACATGGTGAAGATTTTCATTGCTCCAAACAATCGAATCCCATATCCTTATCGCTAGCTTCTAATGGACACACTATATCTCCTGACAGTGATTCTAGTGATGGCCAATATTTTGATCCAGATGCAGATGACAGAGTGATAAGTGATGTAGTAGACGGTGTAATATTACGTGAAAAAAGAGATTCAGAACAATCAACTCATAGTTTTTCTATGAACAGTTTGTCTTGTACAAGTGAGGAATCTACTCTGAGTCTTCAAGATTATCCATCTTTAGAGTATAATAGTTGCATACAAGATTTTCCAGTACAAAACTTAAATAAACAATTTTTAACACCACAAGGATCAAATGATTTAAACGATGTTTCAGTGGAAACGGATAGTTTAAGTTCTCTTAAAATTAATGGTGACGCATGTGATGTTGAATGTGATATACAATTAGAAAATGAAGATGATAGAAACATATCGGAAGAAAATTGTTACAATGAAACGAAATCAAATTCAGAAAATGGTTATAATTTAGCATCTATTGTGGAGACTGATCAGTCAGATACTGAGTCTTATCGTAGTTCTTTAAGGATAGAAAATAATTTGACTATAGATATAAATGAAAAGCCTACTTGTGATTTAGTCAACGAAATTCAACTTAATATTGATAATAATGATGAAATCGAAGATCAGGAGGAACCTATACCAAGAGTACGGCGATGTTCTTCTCTCAAAACGGGAAAAACTCCGCCTGGTACTCCCGGTAGAAAAAAAATCGTTCGATTCGCTGATGTATTAGGGCTTGATTTAGCAGATGTTCGTACATATTTGGATGAAATACCAAAAATACCATATTCTGCTTATGCTGATTTGAAGACAGACACTAATTCTTTTACAGATGGCTCTTACAGTTCAGATTACAAAATGCCATATCCTAAAGTAGATAAAATGTTAGTGACCCTTTTTCAGCAACCAGGTGGTGAAACGAATTTTATTGATAGAGTACGAGACAATAATGTATGTTTAGAAAATGCCGTCGTTGAAGATCCAGTTATTCTTTCAATAAAAGGAACTGTTCGTGTTAGAAATTTAGATTTCAATAAATCCGTACACATTCGATATACAATGGATTCTTGGAAAAGTTATTCTGATTTACAGGCTTCTTATGCGGAAAACTCCTGCGATGGGTTTTCCGATAAGTTTACTTTCTTAATGTACGTTAATACCATAGTTGTTGGTCAACGGGTGGAATTTGCAGTTAGGTTTCAATGTAAAGGCATACAGTATTGGGATAATAATAATGGTTTAAATTACTCCTTCCAATGTTTGCCTATTACAAATACTACGCCATATACTCCTATAACTGGTGTCGACGACTCATCATGGGGTGCTGCATTTTATTAGTGAGTATCCTACGAATGATTTTGTAGTTGCATAGCTTTTGATGATTTAGAAGTATGTTAAATCAGATATCAAATCTTTGTGTGTTACCAGTACCCAGTACTGACCTTTTTATTTTTTTTTTGTAAATAATCTTTCTGCTTGCAAAACAATTTCTTTCGATAATAGAAAGATACATCAATGTTACAACATTCTTGTAACGCATAACAGCCAATATTTCAAAAACGGTCGAGAAAAGCTACATAACTCTTATCACATTTCTTTAATAGAATGACATCAAAATTCGTTTCCTCTCGGAAGTGCACACAATTTTCCGTTTTCGAATGAAAGATTATATTCTTTTATTTTCTGTTGAAAAGAGGATTTTTCACAAAAAAAAACAGCTACGCAACTTTACGCGTTACAAATCTTAATAAACATATATTCGCAAATCAACCGTTAACGATATAACAAATTTATTGCAATAACAGATTAAATTGCTTTCGTGGTTTTTATTAAGGCCGCATTGTATTTTTATATAAAAATATTATAACTAAGGAAAATGTTCAAAATGCCGTCTTTCCATTACGACGTAGGATATACATCAAAAACCCGAGCCTTTCTTGAATTATCTGACAACAGGGTTCTATTCGTTGGCGCAACTGTGGAAGATTATTTATCGGATTTCAATTCGGTGACCTTGCGGGCCATGTAATGGGATTCCCTCGCATTCTTCATTGTTCAGATGTTCAGATGTCAGCATATCAAACTTTAGCAAAATAGCATAAATTGTTTTAAATTTATAATTGAAACAGTTTCAAAATTATAACTTCAGGGTTGCATAGCGCCTAAACTAAGCAACTTTAACTAAGTATGTGTTAGAAAAAATATTTAATGTAAAAATACAATAACACCGTAATAAAAACCACCAATTCAAATTTAGTCTGCTATTGCAATAAAATTGCTGTTAACTCGTAAACGGTTCATTTGTGTGTTTATTAAGACCTTTTATCTTATTTTCGACCGTACTAAATACATGCCCTTAAAACTTTCAAGCGTTGTTTTAAAACATCCTGTATGTTTATTGTTTTTGTTGTGTACGCTTAAAATAAGAAAGATAATTTACTAAGCTTTTTTCCCAATGTTTATTGCGTTAGTTATTACCACCGCCTAAATATATTTGTTTGCTTTATAATAGACATAGTAAATATGTTTTAGAATATACGAAAATATAAATTTGGGCAATCATGCAAGACCTTTACCAATATAATTTAAAATTCTTTGGTTATTTAGATGCACGTGCAGAAAAGCATGCTTTCATTGGATCACGATCACAGTTTATACTTTAAAAACGTCAATTATATGTAAAATGCAGTCGTCTATTTTCTAGGTAATAATTATACAAGTATGGTGAAGTATTTGTCCATATGCTTACAAATAATAATAACTCATACGTATTTATATTTAATATATTAAAGTTCTAAGCGATCAAGATCGACACCCGTTATGGCTACGTTATGCTATTCGTTTACTTTATAAAATATATGTATGGTACCTACAGTGAAATTTTGGAAAATTTAGAAAGTTGTTCTCTTTTTTGTTAAATATACATAGCTATTGTAACAGTGTTTTGTCTATACATCCACAAAAAAGCTTTGCAATATTTCTAATTGCTTTTTGCTTATTGGTTTAATAGTTGGTAGAAGTGGAAGTTTTCAAATTGTTATATATCAGCTAAATGTTATCAGTGTGTTTAATTATAGTACATGATGAAAATGCATTGTTTAAATTATTTAACATTGCTTTTTCTTTCGAGAGTTATATCGCTGAGTCCTGGAGAGGGACATTCTCTAGACGAGCTTTGGAAATCTCGTTAGTGACATTCCTAGATCGTTGCTGCATCTTCGAGTTATAGAGCGTGTTATTCTTCTAGGCGTATGTATTTGAAGGTAGATGTGAGGTGAGAATGGAGTGGTGGTCACTGTGTCACTTACGTTACATTTCTCATTGTATTTGGTGTATTTTGTTTTTCGTGACGTACTTATTTCACGAAAAACAAATGGAATATTAAATCACACAGTGTACAGGAAACAAACACATACAAGTAGATACCTGAAAAAGGAAATCACATTATCATCCGATGCAACATAATGGAGTTCTAAGAAACCTAAACAACAGATCAATAAATCTAGCCAACCAAGAAAACCAAGCAGAAGAATTCAGAAAACTACAGGAAGCATTAATATAAATAACACCGAAAAAGGAACATAAAAAAGAGAAACAAAACACTCCCAATAACAGAATAGAACCGATGATTCTACTAATTTCGAAGAACAGGAGGTGTATGAATTACTTTGTAACTTTTGCTATAGTACACATGTACACAACCGAATCGTAGAATAAGTGCAAGCAATCGCAATAAAGAAAAAACCACAGTTTGAATAAAAGGGATGACTAACACAGACTACCCAATACATTGAAAAATGTTTACCCAAAAATAGGTACAGGGTCAAAACAAACAATATAATAGCAAATACAACAAAGTATCGTAAGACTTACACATAGAAGAATGACTCGAAGATTGGCAGCAGCAGCAAGAACAGCAATAACCTGAGAATGGCAACAATGAGATTGCCAAAAGCAATATATATATATATATATATATATATATATATATATTAGATTAGTTGATTTTATAATTATGTTTTAGCTTGCTGTTAATGCAAACTTTTTGGATATCTTGTAATTTTGTTTCGGATTTCTTTTGTTATTTGACTGCTTTCTCTTAAAGCATGGCAGCGTTTGAAAAAAATATATACATTTATTTTGAAAGCACTCCATACATAGTCTATTCTATTAAAGTCTGGTAAATTTCTGAATTATTAAATTTAAATCAGCATGTGGACAAACGTAAGATACTGCATTCTATATAAAGATGTACACATCATCTTCTGATTCCAAATACTGAATTAAAACTACTTTCCTTAATTTCTTTTTTGTGCTGATATTGGTTCATCGTTCGTTCTATGAAGTACAAACTATAAAGACATTGTTCCTGCTGACATTATAGCACAAAGTAAGCAAGATGTTAATGGTTTTTGCTGTGCATTTTTTTTTTAAATGGCTATAAAATTCTCTCCCTCATTAACCTTATATTTTCCACACTCAATTTGTAATCTGTTACTGAACCCGCGAATATGAAATGTCCAAACATAATATAATATATCTTAAAGTAAATAATAGTCTACTCTGATATTTTTATATCGTACAATTGTATCATATGTAACAATTCTTTACAATAAGCTTGTTTGTTTTCTGACACTACATTAATAATTTTTCTATCACATTTTTCGTTGTTTTACGATTACAACAAAAACTTCAACTTCACATTAGAATTGATCAATAAGGTTGATATATAACCCCTTTCCACAATTAACTATTTGTAAATTCTGTATACGTATTTCGACAACCAAGTTGTCATCATCAGCAGACAATTTCAAAGTGTCGCACCTGGTAAAACACGGCGAAAAAATTGTACGAAAAATAAACTCCGCACGCGATCCGCATCGTTGAAAACCAAGATGTGCGCCGTGTTTTACCAGGTGCGACACTTTGAAATTGTCTGCTGATGATGACAACTTGGTTGTCGAAATACGTATACAGAATTTACAAATAGTTAATTGTGGAAAGGGGTTATATATCAACCTTATTGATCAAGTCAATCAACCACAGGCTCCATCAAATTCAACTTCACATTAGAAACATAATCTGCTCTTCGAGAGTATTTCTAAACTAACTTTTGTATCGCTTGTATCCTTTACATTGTCCATTATATAAAACGCATACACATAATAATAAAACAAAATATGAAACACACTCCCATTCTCTAAGATCTTCCTAAAATTTAGAGATTGCAAATAAATAATTTTAGAGCATTAGATATATAAAATTTAACTGCTTCTTCTTTCAAACAAAATAGACAAAGATGACGCAAATGGCACGTAAATAATATGCTTATTTAAGAAATAAATATAATAATCTGGAAATACTACAATTATTTATATTAATAGTATGATTAAGTTCTTCAGAAATCAGATAAATAACTCCATTTAAAAAGCAGACATGTTTTGGTTACATTGATTTTTATTATTAAATTTTGCGCTCACTGTTATTATAAGAAATTCTTACATCAAAATTTCTATTAAAAGATGTTTGATAATTAACATTCAATGATGCCGACGTTGTTGCCGACAGCAAAAATATTAAAATCGTAAATCAAGTGATTTTTGCTACTCGCCTCAAAGTTCAAGTCTTAGCTATAAAGTAAAAAATTTGTAATAATTCAAAAATCAAATACTTCACTATTCTATGAAGTCATTCTTTCTTCTCCTTGTTTTTATGTATGTATACCATACCATAGCGTAGCACTATATGTTACTATGAACTTACCTAGATGTGTATGTATGTACGAGTATGTGCATAATAAATACTGCACGTCAGATATAATACTATCAAGAAAATATTACTGATTGGCGTATAACTTAATAAAGAATTTGTACTTTAGTAATAGTCTGTCAGTGACGGTTTTCCATAAATGTTGCAACCTTTAACAAAATCGAGAAAACCTGAAGAAACTAAAAAGTCAGTTGTATTGAAGTAGATAGCAGAAATGTAAATTATAGCCCTAAATGAGAGCAGTCGAAATTATTATTAGTCGAGTAGAATCGAATATCTATTTTAATGAGTATTTGTGTTTTATTAGTTCTGTAACACAAAGGGAATTGTTACTGCTTGGGATGTGTTACTGCACCCACCATATTCGTCAGATCTAGTAGAAAGTACTAGATTACCAATCGTTTCGATCTTTACCGAATTCTTTAGATGGAAAAAACATTTAATTCTAATAAGAACATTTAAAGTCACTTGGTTAATTTTTTGCAAATAAATCCGAAATTTTATGCGCTCGAAATTGTACTAGTAGTAGAAAGATGGTAAAATGTATTGGACCGAAATTACCAATATATTACCAAATAAGATAGTAAATTTTAATGTTGACTGTGGTTGATTAAATTATTCAATTTGAGTTAATACACATATCACCCCTTTCCACAATCAATTTCGTAGTCTGTAAACGTACGTCCACAACTGGCAGATAACTAAGTGTCGCACCTGAAACCACGATAAAACCCGCACAGAGACAAAGTCCGTGCTAGACTTGCACCGTCGAAAGCCAAACACACACTGTGTGCTTTTTCATATTGATCAGTTTTAGCATTTTATTTAAAATATGAAAGTTATTTTATTCATTTGATTGTATTGCTTTAGCCATATTTTGACAACGAATAATTATTGTTCTGACAATAGTTCTTTCAACTTTCTATTTTATAATTTACTATTTAAAATGTAGCTTCATTTACTACTGTTTAAAACATTTTTGTTTTAGTTTACCCGTGAAATTAAGAGATTGGGTTACTTTATTAACTGTTCATTTTTTCAATGTCTTGGGTTTCCCAAGGTTGCCTAGAGTTTTCTAAACATTTTGACTTCTCTCTATCGAAGAATAAATTCCTTTACTTTTCATTTATTTTCTTGTCTACCTCTTGAATTACTAAAGATAATTTTACGCCCCTTTCTACACTCTAGTGGAGATCGTAGCACCACAAGTTCGTATTGCTTACCTTTAAAGAAATCGTACAATTCTTTGTTACTCCTAGGGAGAAACTAGTTAATCCATAGAGTAGGGTGGGTTCCTGTACAAAAGTTCTTGAGGGGGTGCTACAACATTAATCTCTAGAAGTATTTCTGCTAATACTGAAGAACATGGATCCTCCAATACGTGCCAATAGGCAATATAAAATGAAACGCTCAAGGTGAAATTGTAAGTAAGTAATTACTTTCAAGTACCCCAGGCTCAAATGGTCAACCCGGGTAAACAAGACCTCAGAATTACTAATAAATAATATATAAAGGGTAATTCTGGTAACTAAGATCTCAATGTCATTTGTATAAATGCCAGCATATAATTAATATGTAAAGAATTACTTTGGTATCTCAGATCTCAAAGTTAATAACATAGATACCAGCATATAATTAATATTTAAAAAATAATTCTGGCATATCAGACTTCAGAGATGTTAATATATATAATTATAATGTATAATTAATACTGAAAGAATAATTCTGATATCTCAACTGGAAGAAATTAAAAAATAGTGATAAAAGTAATTAGATTCCCATTGATATTAAGCAATTTATTATAAAATCCTTTAATAATATCTATTTAAACAGTATAGACAATTTCCCATGGGTTGGACTGGATACGTATGCGGTTTACATGATCTTTACACTGGTTATTTAGCATTATAAGTCTTAACGTTATTGTTATATATATTGGCTAAAGGCCCAATTCCTGAATATGGTCGATACTAAACGATTTACTTTTGACAATGCTGATCTTTACGGTTCGATTACCTTAAATACTCGTAATCTACTAACATAATAGTCTTGTGACCCCTAATTTACTGACAAAAATAACTACTAAAAGTTTTTTCAATAATCCGGGGTTTGTTTGAGACACTAAAGCCTCTGACGATTACAGATGGCCAGGCATGTCTCGATAAATGCAGTTCACCTGATTTCGTGGTCCCAGAAAGGAAAGAAAAACAGCGACTCAAACTAACGCTGCTTGGTGTAGTGTTGTTAACTATCTCTAGACTCACTCAGTTGGTGAGAACGAACACACCCACAAAAAATTTCAATTGTAGCAAAGAACCCTAAAAAGTCCGCAGGAGAACGATAGCAATTAATCAAATAGAATAATCGTACTTATGCTACAAACGGATTTACACACTACGATAGCTTGTGAAAAAGTTGAGTTTTCCTGTAACTTAATAAAACCATGTATTCCTTTTCAAAAGACAATTAATTTCTGAAATTCTGCGTAAGGTAATCCAAGTTCTTGGACATACGGTTGAACAACATTGAAATCTCTAATTAACACATAATTAAAAGAAAAAGCAACGAACGAGGGAACCATCATTACTTTAACCTTGTTAGAAACCAAACTTATGGTATTACTATCGAAAGGGCAATAGCGATATTACAAAGGGAAAAGATAAGAATGACTAAAGTCAATTTAATAAGTTTATTTTGGAAATTAAGGGCCTCTAGCGTTAGAAACTCGACAATACAGGACAGTAACGGGTCAACTTCAGAAATTAAAGAAATTCTGATGGACCGATAGATGATATGAAAATTTGACAAGTTATTACATTCATAAAGCGTGTTATATTACTTCATACAGCAAGGTTCACGAAGTTTGGGTCGGAGGTCAAAATGAGCATGTAGCAAGATCTTTTCTAAATTCGAGTTGTCTTTCTTTTAAAGTGCTCTCTAGTTTTTGTTACCATGCTTTCTACTACCCTTATTATTTTTTTTACTGGAATAGTCTACGAGGCTAAACTTTTGTAGTTATTGCATTATAGTCCATTGGTATGACAATTTTGTTATTTCAATTCTTTGGTATACACTTTGTTTTAATTTTTGTATTTATCATTTAGTAGACTTCTTAGTGATTTTTTTACAATTTATTGATGTGATGTTCATACCCGCAATTTTTTCTAATTAAATTTTCGATATCGCTCCATTTATTTTGTTGTTTCAGTGATCGTTATGTTGTTTCTTCATTTTACACCGACACATTATTTTAAATGTAGATAACGTACATGAGATATTGTGCTAATGACATTTTAATCTTAAATATATCAACAGACATGTTTTGTTTAAGTTCCGTCCTCGTTTGTTATATAGTAAGTTATACATTATTATATAATAAGAGTACATGGAATAAATTTATTTTAAGTAGTGAAATGTTTAACTTATAATAAGATCTTGTTTTCATATATAGCAGTTATACATTTAACTGCTACAAATTCAAATATGCCGTAGGTAATTTCCTTATTTGTGTTTCCTCAACATTATGTAAAGGCTGCAAGAAACATAGAAATGGTTTTGTAGCATGTTCAATTGATTTCATGTTTACATTTACTGAAAATGAACACAAATGTAGCACGAGGCAACCACGATTATAACGGGTCTTTCATTAAGCGCTTCCTATCTTTAAATTTAAATAAAACAAAGTGTGTGCGAGATATCATCGGAATTTTTTATTGGTTTGAAAGGCCTAAAGATGCCATTATGTATGGAATATAACATCGTGCAAACAATGACTTTTTCGAGATGCATTGGACACCCTTGGATCTCATTTGGATTGGTATCGTTCCAAATTCGACAATTTTGTTTGTTGACGTACCCATTCATCCAGAAATGGGCCTCATCGCTGAAGATGATTCTTTAATGAAAACTAGGGTCAGGTTCTAACTGATTCAGGGCCTATTCGGCGAACACAGGTCGTTGTCTATGGTCGCTTACCTTCAGCTGTTGGGTCAGTTGAATTTTGTACGAGTGCAGACACAAGTCGCGACGCAAAATTCGCCAAGTTGTGGTCTACGAAAGGCCGAGTTCTTGTGAGCGACACGAAATTGATTGCCTGGGGTTCTCCCGCACACTCTCACGGACAGCGCCGATGTTTTCGGCAGATCTTGCGTTTCGTCGTCGTTCAGGCGTTGGTTCATTGTTTACCGAACCAGTGGACTCAAATTTATCCACCTCACTGCGAATAGTCCTCTCGGTAGGATGATTATGGTGACCGTAAAATGAGCGAAGCGCGCGCAACGTTGCCGGAACAGAACACCCATTTTCATAAAACAATCCCATCATTTGCACATGTTGTTGAACGCTATATCCGTCTATGGTGATTTGGCAAAACAGACAGCATAAACGACAGCCAATTCGCCAGAGGTAGCTTCAACAATATGGCTGCTATCAAGTGTCAAAGTTCGGAAGTCTCTATTGGAAGACCCGCTAGAAGAAGAAATATTGCTTATGATAGCTAAATATGTTTCTAGATATTTTATTAATTACATTAATTATTTCAGGTTTATACTTTGAAATCAAATGCAAGTTTCCGAGAATCAATATCCACAACCTCAATAGCTTGCACTGTTCTTCACAAGGAACAGTAAAGTTCAGGCATGTCGAACATTGAATGATAGAGTATCTATTATTCTTCCAGTTATTTTTAATTGTAAAATCAGTTTAGTAGTTTATTGTTCTCATAAAAAGATTACACGACTTAAGTTATAACCCGACCCAATAACATTATTAATGCTACTAATAATGAGCACATGGAAGTAATAGTGCCGCGTAACTTCAAAAAATAATTAATGCTTATATATGTTCTAATATTCTTCTAGGAGAACTTAGAAGGATTTTGAATAATTTTTAGTTACTTTATTGTGACCTTATCGAATTCTCACTTGGGATTTCAAGCATATTCAAGGCAAGGCCTTTGACTTGCAAATTGAAGAATATTTTTTATTATTATTATTTTTAATTATATATATATTTATTTACTTTTTCTGTGGCTAATTGTCTTAATTAACATCATTCTTCAGATTTAGTTTCCTATGGTCTTGCCCTATTCCACTGTTAGCGATCTGTGTACTCAATTTTGCTGTCGTAATTAATTTGTCAGAGCGTACGATCTAATGAAACTGAAACATTCTTATAATCAGTTAAGTCTCGGAGACGTTTAATATGTTTTATGATCTTATGGACTTCACCAGGATTATTTTTATTTTAAGAGGTCTAGGTTTGTCTTGACAATTGGAGAAATGTTTCACACCAAACATCTAAATTTCATTAGCCGCCATTTATTTCGACACGGCTCGTAAAATATCCTTTACCGTAATAACATTAAAGTCGGACGCAAATTTCTTGACGATGACTACGTTGTGATTTAACGTTGTATTTGTTTATTTTCACTCTTGTGTAAAATTAAGTCATTGATGTACGTAAAAGTAAAGCCAAGAAAAATTCAGCAAGTCGTATCGCGGATTGTGCTGCTTTAGGAAATAGTGTCAAGGACTTGAAGATTATTTTGGCATTAAGCAATTATTTTCAATTAAAAAAGGCAGATTTTGTGAGAAAGTTGATATTCATATATCAAAAAAAAATTGCAGAACAATTTTATAAACTCAACGATATTGTTCTTTGCGTATGCACAGGCAGTAACCAATATTTTAAGATAAATAATCAAAATGTTCGTGCAGTAAATAATAGAACAGACTATAAGAAATATGAGGAGGTAATTCATCTGTACCCAGAAATCTATTAAACGGTTTAACAGCTAATAGAACAAAGAAGAAGATTTGGTGAACGGTACATATCGTGTGCAGAATTTGTTTCGTACGGATATTTTGCCGTAATTTTCCAAGTGCGACACTGTTTAATTATCTGCTGATGATGACAACTTAGTTGTCGAAATACGAAAATTAATGTGGAAAGGGGTTATATATCAACCTTCAGTGATTGAGTTAATCAACCACAGGGCCCATCAAAATTACCAACAATGGATAAAATTAACAAAGAAGAACAAATGACTCCGTATAATGTAAGTGGAAAGGCACTATATGTACTTTAAATTTCTTTTATCATAAAAAAATCTAGGTCACGATATAAGGACGCCCAAATAAAAATATATGATTTAGTGGGAAGTAAGATTGGAAATGAAACAAATGAGTTAGAGCATTAAGTACTTTTTACTATTTGATCTTGGTTCATCAATGTTAAAGCGCCATTCTGTCATTTTTTGTAATGATCTTTCTTAAGTTGTTGCAATAAGATTTTTACAAAACCAAAACTCTTTCTAGCAAGCAAAAATTTGCGTATGGAGAAGAAGATCAACCTCGAATCTCAGTTCATCCAATTTTTCAATTTGAACAGTTTGACAAGGCCGGTGGTCTTAATGAAAGAGCATGTTTTGCGAGATATTCCACATTAAAACTTTTTTTCTTGATTTGTCTAGTAGGGTGGCAAAATACGATACATTATCGATTAGGGTCTTTGCGAGATAGTTCATGAAATATTTCATCTTCGAATACCGAAAAATGGCTTGTCTCTCTTTAAGGAAGGATCGTATTATGTCTCTACTGGCAAAAGACAGATTTCAGCAATCATAATAAATTGCCGCAAAAAGTTAACTTAGTTCTTGTTTGTTCAGCTTCAAATTATTGCTCTGTTTACAAAGCCATTTCGCTCACAACATAGACATATTCATTTCTACCTAAAACTGTAATGTACACTTTCAGTTGGTATGATAATCCTATGCTATCCCCTCGATGTCAATTCTTCGTCTTTCAAAACACTGTCAGTAATTCTATTGATTATTCTCGAAATCCTTGCAGTTTTTGACTTTTCTAATGGTACATAATCTTCGATGTTTATATCAGTACATGTTGCCACAGAGCAATAAATTATGGCTTTCAAAAGAATATTGTTAACCAAAGTTTATTGTATATCTGTCCAAATTAGGATGATTCATTTAGACGCTTTATTCAGACTGCTATAACTTTCAAATCAACTGTCAGAAATTAACCAAATTTCACATTTTATCATAAAAAAGAAGGCGGATTAAGGTATAAGCTCGAAAATGGTACAATGGTGTTTCACTTTCCTTCATATTATCCTAGTATATGTACCTTAATTACGTAAATAATTGAGAATATTAAACATAGGAGTAATGTGATATTAATGATCGTGATTCAGTTTAGGTTCAGAAGAGCCAATAACACCATTATTTAATGTTTCAGTGAGCATTAAATATACAAAACAATAATTTTATGGATTTATGATGTAATGTATATCAATGATATTATTCAATAATTAATCGTGTCTTAAGATGTAAAATATAGGGGGGGGGCGTGATAGATAGTAAATAAGTCCAGTAAAAATAGACTGACCTTGTTCATTATGTATTTGCTGCAGAATCGTAACAATAAATATAATTTCATTTCATTTAATACCAAACTCCGTTCTGTATAATGAGTAGAAATACCATTCATCTATAGTTGATAGTTAAGTTCTCTGTCTAATTCACATGCATGGTATTTCTGTAGTTTTTAGCACAAAAATTCTCAGATTTTCTCAGAACATTGGAAATTTTTTAATGTATAGGTATCAAACGGACATTCTAAGTAATTGGGTTATAGTTATCAATAATAAATATCAAAAGTAAGCAATATAACCCATCTAACATTGATGCCAATATCAGTATTCTATTGATAACTGCTCATGCCATACATACGATACACATATACAGCACGACCATCATATCCTTAGAAAAATCTGCGCACACTTTCGGTATTACTCGTACTCAGTCGCCAGTGTGTCGCTCGCTTCGGTGATTAGGTACATTCCCAACAGAAAGGCGCGGTTTTATTTTGTACTACGCGACGCCAAGAATAAGAATTTAGAAAATTTTTATTTATTAATATATGTTATACTGGTCCAAATGGAATGTAAATTATTAATTAATGAGGCTGCTAAGTGTTATTTAATAGTGTTCTATTGAGGATGTACTATGAAAGTAAATCTTAATATGATTAGGTAGATAATGTAATTACAAAATTTTTTAATAATACCCAGTAATTAGAAGCAAATAGCTTTATTTCAAAATGATTACATAATTACATAATAAATTACATAATAAAACACATTCACAAAGCAATGATTACTAAGTTATTCTGAATCATCGCTGAAACCAAAATCACTGTCAGATGTATCAGCACCCACGTTTATAATTAGTGACTCCGTAAGAACATCCATAAAAACTTCATTTTGTTTATATTCATCTTCGACTCTCTTCACGTGAGTGCAAAGTTTGTTCCAGTCATTTACTGTAATGCTTTTAAATTTTTCTTCCGCTAGCCTTTTAGCGTCCTCTAATTTAAATGTGACATTTTGTGATGCCACAAAATTTTTCACAGTCGCCCAAATCATTTCGATTGGATTTAGTTCAGGGTGATACGGAGGCAATCGTAAAGTTGTATGACCGTGTGCCTCCAAAATTGCGTCTATTTTATATCGTAAGTGTTGTTGTTTATTATATTTTATTAACATACATATATAACTGGGCTTTCGTCATATCAGATGTACAGGCAATACCTTTTTCGGTCAACCAGTGTAACATTTTTTGCTTGTTTGCATTAGAATTAGGCGCTGGATTTATCTGAACATTGTGGTATGGAGCATTGTCAATAACTAGTACTGAATTTTTTGGTAAATTTGGTATTAGTTTTTCAACGAGCCATTTTTGGTAATTTTCGAAATTCATTTCGTGATGGTAATCACCGGATTTTGTTCCGGATTTAAAAAGTAACAAAGCGTTTTCTACAAATCCATGGTTCTCACCTCCAGCGTGCAACATAATTAAACGCTGGCCCTTGGAGATTGTCGAAAATAACCCATTTCTTGACTTGTCTGTCCAACTTTTCGATTTTGTATGGCCGCTATGAATATAGGATTCATCCATATAAATAGTTGGACGATTTTGCCGTCGATATACATCTATTTTTCGTAAAAAATTTGTACGAATGTTTCTGATATCTGGTTTTTCTTGTAATATCTTGCGATTGTTTTGTGTAGCACAGAATCTAAAACCAAGCTTCTTTATAATTTTTCTTAAGGATTCTCGGCCGCCCGGAAAATTTATATCTTCTTTAAGTTTTTGTAGTAAATTTTTAATAGTAATCCGCTGATTATTTGTCTTGTGGAAATTATAAATAATATGTTTTATTTGGTATAGGTCAATGTCGTCTATTGAATCCATTACTAAACATTTCCTCGATCTTTTCTTTTTTGGCGATTTGAAAACTGGTAGTTGTTCTGTGTTCTCTTTCTCATTTCGTTCTGCTTCTGCTTGATATTCGTTCCCCTCTTTTAAAATATTATAGACAGAAGCTCTTGAAACACCAGTTGCTCTTGCTACGTATTCCTTTAATTCGCTTTTTGTACAATTTCTTATGTCTGTTTCGTTATCTGAAATTGTCTTTAAAAACTTAAAAACATTAAACACGACTTCACGGGTTTGTGAATGCAGTCCTTTTCCACCTCCTAAGTTGGACATTATTAATTATAATAAATAAAACAAATAATAACCAATTATAATGCAAGACCTCAATTACTCACTTTGACTAACCGTAACTTAACAACTTAACCACGCAACGATCATAAGCACACTGAGGACACAAACAGCTTACCGATGACTCGGAGTGTACCACCCGGCACGCCTACGATGCGCAGTAGATTTTTGTCCAAGGATATGATGGTCGTGCTGTAACTATGTATGTTCCAAGAATATTAATCAATTTTGATGTAAGAATAAATGAGTAATTTCTTCTTTGTCGCAGTTGTTACAATAACCTAGTTATTGTAACAACTGCAACTACATATATATATATATATATATATATATATATATATATATCTACTTATTTAGTAAATAAGTAAATAGTATAGAGTGGTTTATAAAACAGTAGTTAGTATATTTTATGCATACATTTCTTTTGCAATTAACTATATACGCGAATTATTATATTTCATTGTACATCAATAACAACTGAAAATATAAATTTTAATACGCAAATTTTATGTTAGTATTTGTGTCAAAATTACTATGTGTAGTAATTTCATATATTTTCAAGCAAATAAATGAAAATATTTGAAAAACAATAGGACAGGAATATTATAGAAATTTGTCTTCAGTAGATATTTAAGTTAAACGATTTGAAATACAACTTTTTTTTGTATGAAAGTACTATGTATATACTTAAGTGACATCATGTGAAAGTGGAAGTCAAAAGTTTTATTAATATTTTACACTCTTACATACTATTTTCTAAATTGGTAGTTTTCGTGATTAAGTTAAATACATTCAATTTAAAACAAATATAAAATAGTTATAATTGATTAATAACATTTGCCTGGTACGCCTATATATTATCAAATTGTGCAGTTTGTTCATCGCCATATGTTCTCGTCAGGGTCGATTTAATTTAAGTTTTCATTAGAAAAGTGGACTAAGAAAAACTTGATATTGAAAAACTAGTACTGATGACGTCGGGTGTAGTAGAAATTCGAATTGTAATTTACAGCCATAGATGGAAAATATCTTGCATAAATCTCTAGATTATTAATTTCTATTGTTTGGTAAGGAAGTATGTGCAGATGTAATTATCAAACAGTAATTACATACATCTTAGCAAACAGAAACTTATTTCGTAGTTGTGTGTCTCACCACCATCAAAAAATTTATATTCAAATAAATTAATTAAAGGATTTTCCAATAGGGACTTGACAACTTTTAATTCAATTTGTGAACGCACCCTTTCACTAATCATCGAACTGTCACTGTCAGTTTATTCAGTAAACTTAACATTTTCATCATGGTAAAGTACACGAACGAACAACGTCTGCAAATTATAAAAATTTACTACAGAAATTCAAGAGCGTTAACTCCGATTTTCGGTCGTAATTCTCGCCCTAATAGACAGGCAGTAACAAGTTTAGTGCAAAAATTTGAGTCTACACATTCGTTGTGTGATGTTGGCGTGTCGAAAATATCGCTGCCGTTGAAACGTCCGTAGCAAATGATCCAAATCAGTCAATTCCACGGCGTTCTCAAGAATTGGGCATCGCCCAGACCACTTTATGGCGAATTTTGCGTAAGGATCTTAGTGTACACCCATACAAGATCAAGCTGACTCATGAATTGAAGCCGATGGATCATTTGAAGCGACGTACGTTCTCCGATTGGGCTCTGGAAAAGATGCGCTAAGATGATCAATTTCATCACAAAATCATTTTCAGTGACGAAGCTCATTTTTGGCTCAATGGGTTCGTCAATATGCAAAATATGCGTTATTGGTCGGGTGAAAAATCCACATGTGCTTCATGAAACACCACTTTATCCACAAAAAATAACTGTTTGATGCGGTTTGCATGCCGGCGGCGTCATAGGGCCATATTTTTTCGCCGATGATAATGATCGTCACGTTACTGTGAATGGTAATCGTTATCGCGCCATGATTACCGATTATTTTTGGCCCGAATTGGAAGATATGGACTTGGACAACATGTTGTTTCAGCAGGACGGTGCCACAAGCCACACAGCACACGTTACAATCGATTTATTGAAGAGTAAGTTTGATGAGCGTGTTATCTCAAGAAATGGCTGCCTCGTTCGTGCGATTTAACGCCTCTAGACTTTTTTCTTTGGGGCTACGTCAAGTCATTGGTCTATGCCAACAAGCCGACAACGTTGGAAGAGCTCAGAGCCAACATTGAACGCGAAATAGCAGCCGTTTCGGCCGAATTGTGTGGCCAAGTCATCGAAAATTGGGTCCAACGAATCAACCACTGCAAACGTGCCCGCGGTGGCCATATGAACGAAGTCGAGTTCCATTCATAAATGTTTTGATTGTACTTCAACCCGATAATAAAGTTTTTGAAATATCTCAAATGGTCTGCATTTTATTTTGAAAAAAAGTTGTCAAGTCCTTATTGGAAAACCCTTTATTAGTTTCTTTATTTTGTATACTGTGCTTGTATTATAATTTACAGTATTTTCTATCGGTAGCCATTAAATATGATTTATTCGAAACTATTAAAGACTTAATAAACTCAATCGTACTATCGTTCAACAAGTAGTGCATAGTAAACGTGTTTTTAACCCCAGTTTTGTATAGTTCGCTTATATTATAATTTACAGTATTTTCTATCGATAGCCATTAAATATGATTTATTGGTAACTAATAAAGATTTAATAAACTCAATCGTACTGTCGTTCAACAAGTAGTGCATAGTAAACGTGTTTTTAACCCCAGTCGAGATAGTGCCCTCATGTAACATGTGACGTATTAAGGATTTTGCGATACCATTTTCTCCCGTTGACCTAGTATGTCAGAATGATTTGGAATAATATGCCATCAACAACGCCTGGAAATATTACGACGTTTTGTTAATGAGGGCATAATTACTTTATTCACTAGATATTGTACCTGTTGTTCAATAGTTTGCTATTTAATGCTAGTTAAAAGTTATTTGTACTTGGTTATATTTATTTTTTGATGATATTTGATTAAATAAAATACTTCTCATTTCACTTCACTGCTGTAATGTTATATTTAGTTAAAAATTTACTGCAGTTTGGCAAAAATGTAAGTGTAGCTTGTTTCCCGTTATAATAAAATTCTCTTACTGAAAGACTACGTAGTGTATAAATTCATGTAGAAGGGTTCAATGGCATTTACTATGAAATGAAGTTATGCGAATAAAATTGAATTCTTTCTACACACAATATAGAGTTATCAATTTTATTGCTCATACAAAATTGATACAAAAGACATAGCTCAAATTTTGCCGCTTCCTTTCATTAACATTTCATTAATCTTTGGTTTTTCTTCACTTTCTTCGATTTCTTAAATATTGTAATATGATATATATATATATATATATATATATATATATATATACATATATATATATATCGTGTGCCACTTAGAATTATAGAATTACACTTAATCTGGTAACAATCAATACATGTTCAACTGGATTCCCTTAATAGTTTTCTTCAGTTAATGTTTCATAACGATTCTCTGAAATGTGATAATGTGGTACGAGGGAGCGTTTTTATATTCGCGGAATGGGGGACAAGGGGTGGAAATAAAAAAACCAAATTATTTTTCTTTTTCAATATATTCACCTGCAAGACGGATACATTTTTCACATCTTTCAATTAATTTATTTATACCCTCATAAAAAAATGATTTCTCTTTATCTGCAAAATACGCCGAAACTGCCTCCTTGACTTCATCATCGGCAGTAAATTTTTTACCCCGCAGCTCTTTTTTCATTTTCGGAAACAGGTAGTAATCACTCGGGGCCAGGTCTGGGCTGTAGGGTGGGTGATTCACAATTTCGAAGCCCACCTTATGCAGGGCAGCTAACGCAACGCGGCTCTTGTGGACGGGCGCGTTGTCGTGCAAAAGCAGAACACCTTTTGTCAATTTTCCCCGTCTTTTCTCTTTAGTGGCTTCTTTTAGTCGCTCTAATATTGAAGCGTAATATTCTGCGGTTATAGAAACACCTTTATGTTTATAATCAATCAACAATATTCCTTCCGAGTCCCAAAATACCGTTGCCATGAGTTTCCCAGCTGATTGTGACACTTTAAATTTCTTGGGAGGTGCTGTGCCCTTTTTATGCCACTGCATGGAGTCTTGTTTGGACTCAGGTTCATAATGATGAACCAAGTTTCGTCTCCAGTAACAATTCCACTCAATACACCATCCTTGTCTTCATTACAGAGGTCCAAAAATGCACGCGAACACTCTACGCGCTGTTGTTTTTGCGGCAGCGTGAGCATTCTCGGCACCCATCTTGCGCTGACCTTAGATATGCCGAGATGATCGTGTAGGATTTTAAAAATTGTTGTATCGGATACTCCAACCATTTCTGCGAGTTGTTTCTTCTTTAGTCGAGCATCTTCGAGTACAATTTGTTCAAGTTTTTGGATAAGTGCTGGCGTGGTCACCTCAATGCTCCTGCCCGGCCTCGGGTCGTCTTCAAGGGATTCCCTTCCTTGTTTAAATAAACTATGCCACTTGCACACCATGGTTTTTCCTGGACAAGAGTCGCCGTAAACCAATGACATCTCATTCATTATGGTCGCGACTGATTTTCCTTGCCTGGTAAGGAACTTTATAACGGCACGATATTCGATTTTTTCCATATTTCACTTTTCACTGATTATGTTACTTGGTTGACGATAGCTCAAGGACTAACTGTCTAATAACAATGAAACTTCGTATTTATACTAATCATGAGTCGCTGCACAGGCCACGCCCCCAATGCGCCTACTCACCCCTCTACAACCCGCTCATTCCGCGAATATAAAAACGCTCCCTCGTATGTATACTACACATACACACACTTGCAACGATTTTCGATGCCGAAAGGGTACTTAGTAAGGTTCACGAAGAACGTAAAAGAACCCTCAGAAGAAAAAGAACAGTATAAAATAAATTCTAAAAAATATTTTTTACCTTATTTTCCTTAGTGGAGTAAAACTATACTGAAAAAAGCTTTAATTTAAAAAGGAATTAAAGTGTAGTCGGTTGAAAGTTTAATGTTTTAGATATTTATTTAAAGAGGAGTAACTTACTTTAGACTTCAAAATGTAAAAGCAAAATTTCATCCAGTTAATATTAAATCAAAATTTAAAATTTATTGGAGCATTTTAAAACCGATTGCTAACGAGTTTTAAAGAGTTTTAGAAGTTATAGTAGAAAACAATCATTCAGATAATTATATCTAAGTTTTTAAAATTTCAATATAATATCAAATACACACGAAAATAAAATTCCAGAATAATAAAGTTTTCAGTATATACAATATATGGTTTCAGAGAAGATTATATTATTTTGGTTAAAATGTATTTTTTCTTCATTCAAATCACATTTCGACAGACTGCTAATTTTAATTAAAACCTTTACTAGTTTTCTCGAAATTATAAATGTATTACTTATCTACAATTTCTTAAAGTATTACGTTTCGACAAGAAATATATAGAGCAAATTTTATTTAGCAACTTGTAACAGATATAAAGATATGGTTTTAGTGATAGAAAAAGTATTTTGAAATTAAGCCGTTCAACTTAGAAATATTTGTAGGTACTAACATCGGGTTGACCATTCGTATGTGAAGAGCTTGCAGCTGTTTTAGTAAATACTTTTGTTTATATGAAATATTGACGTGTAACTGTATTAAACTGTGGTGGTTTATGAAATTTAAAATGTTTAATAATACAATCAGTTTAGAGAAGCATTGTTGTTATTTATTTATTGAAGATCAAATGTATATAGTATTGGAGTGTTGCTTGGAGTACTTATTGTTGAATAGAAAGTTATTAAATTCTAAATTCTATGTATATAGGAATTGGTTATCTTTATAAAAATTTCTATTTTTCTTATTTTTTTAACTTAAAAGTATAGAACAAATAATTAAAGCGCTTCCTTGATTATTCTATATTTATAAGAAACAAGACGTTCAAAGTATGTGTGTATAGCTGCTGATATTGCCAATTCCACTAGTTAATCCTGTTGTTAAATATATAATTTCATTTTTCTACTGCATGCATACGTGAATAAAAACAGAATGTGATTTCAGGGTGACGCACTGACTCACATATAATTACGTTTCTTCAAAGGTTTGGCTAAGGTTGTGCATGATGCCGATGAGATACCATTAAAATCTACCTGCTATCTATCTCTATAGCACCGAAAGGTCTTCAAAAGAATTTACAAGACACAGGCAGGCTGCTGTTCAAGAATATATTGCAGCAACATTAGACAAACAAAAAAAGAAGACAAATATTACCAAAAACAATAATCCAGATCTATTTACTGTTGCAGTAATTATTATATTTTCTATCGTGTTTTTGTATATTCAAAAGGCAATATATTTTACGTAACTATTAGTTATGTTTTGAAAATGTATGTAGGTGAAAAGTAGGAGGTAATTCTTTAGCGATATATTTTTCATTTTATGTGGTCTTCGCCCAATTACTGTCTCGTTTGTAATAAATGTACACGAAATTTTAATATTTTAAGAATAGACAATGTATACAGATCTATAGCTTATAATACCTATGTTTGGTCTGACAGGAAATTTAACTATATAGACTGTTAAAAGTATGTGTGGTATTTATTTTATTTATTTATAAATGTGGAAAAAGCGTTTTATAATTTTTCGCCCTCCCAATTTTCACCTACTAAATACAAAATAGACTGTAATTTTACTCAAAGTGATATGAATGCATAGAAAAATATTGTTGCGTGACTGATTTGTTGAACGGTATATTGGAATATATATTTTTTAACATATTTTATGTGTATATATGTAACATGTGCATATATGTAACAAGCAACATGATAGATTTTTAACAATAATAAATTACGAGTATCTTGCAATATATAGTGCATAAAAAGTATATATAGTGTATCTTTTTACTGTTGTAATAGTTTTGAAATTGGAATATATATGAGTATACATGTGCAATAGGCAGAGTGTGGTAGATATATATATATATTTTGTGTATATGTATATACCTATGTATTTTGTTAACACTTTTTCATGTATTATTACCATTTTACTTATTACTTTTTTTCATAATAATACTGTAACAGCAATAGTAAGCTATCCAATTTTTGTTTACTTTATTCCACTCTGCCCAGTACAACATAAATGTTATACAATTTTAAAGTAATACGCAAATATTCGTATTTTGGTTCATGTACAACTTCTTTATTTTGAGGTATCAATGAATTTGATCATTATGTATATATTTTCCCTAAAAGCTACCTGACATACATACATATTTTTGAATACCAGCGTTAAATGGTAGTCATGAATCAAAATATATTCTTATGACTAAATTAGCATTTATGATGTGTTACTCATTTAGCAATTTTTAATACATAAAGTTGTTGTATCTCAGATATTTCTATGAAGTGAAGATTTATTGAATTGTGATGGAACAAAGTTTATGATTTTGGTGTATAAAGCAGTAACTACATACATATGCATTAAAGAACATAAATTTGTTCTGTTTATGTCTACAGTAAAATGTTTGTTATTTTTGTTTTACAGTACCTGAAGAACAAAATTAATTAAATACTATAAATAATATACTTGTATAACAAAAAAAAATAATAAAATTATTACAATTATAATTATTTATAATACAACATTTTATTTATATAAAAGGAGCATTTTATTAAGCTTCAACATTTATAAAACATAATTATTAGTGAAGATGAACTTTAATTACTTATCGATATTCTGCCCTAACAAAAGTATTTAATAATTAACATTTTAATTAGTTCTTATAAAAAATGTAGAGAAACGTAATCGATTTATTTACTTTGTGAATAAATTGGAATTAAAGCTCGAGTTGGGTATCTCATTGGAGATATTATAGAACATTAAATTGATTTAGATTATAATTTATAAATTACAAACTATTGCGAGACACTCAACTAGTGAATATAAAAAATTTGGATGCGAGTTATGGAACACTGCAACATGGCTAATGTTTCTACTGTTAAATACATTGTTTACCTTTCTCCTCATTTAAATCGTCTAGCATTAGCTGCAGGTAATGTATTATTTGCATCGACTCTACGAATTACTTTGTAATTTTTTACTGCAAACGCTACATATTGATTATTATGAATACTTTTCAAGTTGGCTTCAACTTTAATGTCTAAAGTTGCTTCTCTAATATCTAATTGTAATATTATATATTGAATAATTGAAAAGTATTCATAATAATCATCAACATGTAGCGTTTGCAGTAAAAAATTATATAGTAATTCGTTGCCTTTCGCAGAGTCAGTGCAAATAATAATTACCTGCAGTTAATACTAGATGATTTAAATGAGAAGAAAGGTGTATGTGTATTGAATAGTATACTATAATGTTGGTTTTACAAAATTAACTTTATAGTAATAATGAACCTGTAGATCGACTAAACAATTTGAAAGACCATTTTACTTATACAAATGTTACATTTTAGTAATCGAATGATCGGTTTCTTTGTATAGAAACATTTTGTCACCACGCTCAATACGTCTTCAAGAAACGATCGTGAAAACATTAGCCATGTTGTAGATGTTTCATTTCTCTCATCCAAATTTTTAATATTCATTTGGTAAATATTTCAAATTTACAAATTATAATTTAAATCCATTTAATGTTCTATAATATCACCAGCGAGACATCCATGTAATATAACCCAACTTGCGACCTTTAATTGGAACCTAATGGAAAGTAGAGTAAGTGAATATGTACACTAGCAAACTAACTTTGCTAGTGCACTTGTAAAACTATCGAAAATAGTTGTGTAATCAAGAATGGCCAGGTAAGTAAGACTTAAACTATTATAAATTCGCCCATTTGTAATTTTCCAAACTGGAATATGGTTTTAAAAAAAGCTACATTATCAACTAGTTTAATTAAGTTTTTGCCTACATCGATGATTAGCATTAATATTTGAAATATTTCTTGACTCTGGTTTCCTTGGTTAAATTGAATATTGTTCTAAAAGTATTAATCAAAGATGCTACTGTAAATTATACTATTTATAAAATAAAAATAGTATTTTTAATTAAGTTTTAAGTTATGGAAATTTAAAAATTGATATTAATTTTTAATAAATTTGGTAAAATACATGTGTCCATTAATAATTAAAATTATAACTTACAAATAAATCTATAAAATGTTCTAATTTCGAAGTTTACAATACTATAAAAGGAGATGCCAAACAAACAAATACTCTTTGTATGCAAAGTTAAAACTAAATATGAGCTAAAATATTTAAATCAAGTACTTTATTTACATAAACAACAATATAAATTATCATGAAGAATTCGATATGATCGAGTAAATCTCTTTATGTGTATTAAAACTAATTGTATTTCTATGAATTTATGAAAAGAAATTGTCACCAAATATTATCCTTTATACATATTCAAAATATAGATATAACTTTGGACATTAGTAATCTAAGATAACTAGCATTCATAGGTTTTCTAATAAATTTGTTTACGGTCTTGATGAAGAAAAAGACGTGCTCTAGGACAAGATAGAACATTAAAGCTGTTTCAAGTGCTTGTGTTAAGCAAATGCTTATGTATTTATAAGTAACTTATATTTTCCTATTCTATTACAAATCGATCTAATTTTATCAATTTTATTTATATATTATATCATTTTGTTAATTAATATACGTCGATTAAGTTTGATAGTTGAAGGGGAGAATTGCACTTTTCGTAAGTTACAAAAAACTATCTTGCAACACTATATATATGTATGTGTGTGTGTGTGTGTAAATTCAAGACTGTTTTCCGATCACGTGACCACCGTCGTATGAAATAAGATGTCTACAGGAAGTCAGGATGTCAAATTAAATACTATATTTATATTGCTGTCAGATGCGATAATGATACCTAACATGTAAATAACAAATGTAAAAGCTGCCTACATAAACTACGAGGATGAAGAAATAAATATGATAAATTAGATATAACAATATCGCAATATCGGAACCGTAGAAAAGACAAACTTCTTAAGGCAAAAGTCAAAACACTATTTTGTCTGTATTATATGTGACACATGTGTGCATAATACGTATGCTCTGCATACGTCTGTTTCTATTTTTTCACGATTTCTTAACAAGACGTAGCGCCTAACTATTAGAAAAATGTTTGCGTCCTTTCTTTTTTCAACACATGTGGCTAATGATGAATTAGACAAATGTCGGCATATGTTCGTCTTTTGCAGCTTTATTGATACACCGGCAAATGTATGTGGTTCTAACAATATGTACACGTATATACAATATGTAACCGCGGTTTTTCGGGTGTATTCCCGTGTTGTTACGTGGCCCCCGGAGAAGGAGGTATTTATTTAACGAATAATTGTGTAATATTTTCGTTACAGTAAACATTTCTTTTTAAAATTAAAAAATATCATAAGGAATATTTTTGAATTGTGAAGCAATTTTTTATACCGAAAATCGATTCTGCATTAGGGTAACCTAACAACTAGTAAATTGCGTATGTTAATTTTCGCTATTATTTTTTATTATTTTTATTATTATTTTTTATTATTTCACTATTATTATTTTTACCATTATTATCATTAGATCCTTTTATTTCTCGAGTTTATCTATTTAAGACCTGCTTTCTGTCCAGTGGTCTAATTCCACACTTTCTAAATCTAAAATGTCGTTTTTGCAATTGCGCCCGATAGTATCCAGGGGTTTATTGTGAAGGCTAGGAAAATATCTTTTGGGAGACTGGCTTGCTTACATCCACCAGGACTCTTCTTCCATTTTTCAAGAATCTTTCTCCATGCGATTTACAATGGATGAAAAAAGTAATGATCAAAGATTGAGTTAGCAGGTAGAAACACAAAGGATATGTTATGCAATGATAAATAGAGGAACTTATCACCAAATAAAGGTCTCAACAATAAAACACCACAATCTTTTCGATTCAGTCTGTAAAATAATAAGAATCAAACCAAACCGATTGACTGTTATAATGTGCGTATGTGAGTGTGAGTGTTCTGAGCTTTATAGACCATTCCTGAGGCTGTTATCCTAAGCATCCCGCCATACGAATATAATATTTACTGCCTCTTTTTGTAATATATTCAATAATCTTTACACGTCCCCGATCGTCACTCAGACTGGTTTCGCTATAGTTTACTATATTTTACGAGGGAATTTCGTTTATAGAGTTTCTTCGTATAGTTTAAAAATTAGCGAAATATTCGTTTACATTTGTTCTAGAAAGACGATTACGAACTCGCTTTATATTTTGATATATACGATGGGATAACTTCATCTTATGTCAACTTAAGAAACTATAAACGAAATCTCATCCCTGCATAGTGTCTTTGAATTTGCGAATAACCAATTCTCTACTATCAATATGAGATTTAATTATACATCTACTCTAATGCACTTACGGAATATTCTTATTCTAAACATTTTCAAAACGCTTAATAATCAGGTCTTGCATTTCGGAAAGTAATGCGGTTTGTTCTTTCTCTGTTTTCATTTTTTAATTGGCATAAAGTATAACGATAACGTCAGTATTTTGAGAACCGTCAGATTCGAGTACATGAAGTAATTTCGCGGTATGTTTCTTGTCGTCACATTTTGTTTTATTACTGGTTCTGACCTAACCTAGAAAATTTGTACGCTTTGATGGCGAGTACAGGATATGATCAAACATTTTGATAATTGTCAAATAAATATTGTTGTTGTGAATAAATAACCTTTATTAAACTAAAGCTTTTTTGCTTTTCTTTAAAAGGTATCGTTATTAAATTCTAACTCATTATGACACTACTAATTTTGGTTGTTATATCGTGATAAATATTATAAGTGCCTTCCTAATTTCTTGTAGTTATACTTTATATTTCTGAATTTACTGGATATCTCTGTTATAGAAATATTTCATTGGTTTACATATTTGAGTTTTCTGTGATTTGAGGCATATTTAGAATCAGTTTTATATGATATTTATTGTATTGATAAATTTCAGTTATTAACATAAAAGATGTTTTGCTGACAATTCTGTCGGTAATATTTTCTACAAAGTTCTAAAAGTTCCATGATACATCTTTATTAACACAATTCGTATAGCTTCAATTACTTATAGTTTTTGTATACCTTCTAAATTCGGTTTGATTATAAGTTTTTTTACAACTAATTTATATATTATTTGATAAATTTAATTCGAAAATAAGTTAAAAACAGTTGTTTTAACTTTGAAACATGAAAAAGGTGGAGTACCCATCAGTAACCAAGTTCTTACTTTTAAAGAAAATAACAAACTACGAAATGAAAGCTGAGCTGTGATTTGTTTACGTGGCCAATTTCCATAAAATGGTTGGAACAGTATATTTGATGACAATTTCTCCAGACATGATTAAAAAAGTACATGATAAAGTGCGAGCCAGCCGTCAAGGCTTTATACATTTTATATAGATTAGTGGTTTCGATTTTGCATAATAAATTGAGTATGACAAATTATATGCAAAATGGAAACCACATTTAAACCACAAACGTAAATGAGAATACATTTTAATTTATAATTTAGCGAGGTTAGAACATAATCCGAAAAACGTTTAGGGCCGAGTAATAACGGTTGATCAAGCTTTGGTACACCATTGTACACTCGAAATGAGGTAACAATTCAAACAATGGGCTGAGGCTGGCGCAAGTGCTCCGAATGTTAATGTTACTGTTTTTTTTTGTTTTTGCACCTTTGCAGCTATAATATGACAATAACCATGACAATATTTGTAACGTTTCGTCCTGCACTTGCTAGGACAATAAATAGACGCTCGTATTCTCATCTAAAACGATTCTTTGCTTGACCTCCAGGGTGCGAAACTAGCTCAAGAAATAAACTCTGAGAGTGGCGGGGGGGTCTCTATGAATCAGTTCTAATAGTACACCACAGTATTGTTTCCCTGACAGCCCTAAACCTACTGAAGCAAAAGGTGCAAAAATAAAATACGTTCGATATTTAGTTAACTAAAAAAAACAATTTGGGCCTTGTTTATAGCCAAAAATAAGAAAAGTTAAGCTCTATTACAAGTTTATTGTATGTTCAATTACTTTTGAAATACACTGTATTAAAAGAAGATATATATATATATATATATATATATATATATATATATATATATATGTATATATACATGTTAGGTGGCTATTTTAAAAATAAGAAACACCTACCTTACAGTTCAAATTTCTAATTACTAATTCCCACCTATACGTTTAGTTGGTTCACACTATTGATGCAAAAGAAATATTGGACACTTCCCAATAACAAAAGGAAGCAAACAAAATAATAACAATAAATTGCATAAGAAAAATAATGTTTAGTTTACTACTGAATTAATAGTTACATTAAATAATTGACGTTATGGCGTATAACTGATTGTGGGCGATAAGTGTGAAAGACTATGTGAATAAAAAAACTATTGCGAGCAAAAATATACAATTATGGCTATTCGTTCAACGAGCCCTTAACGAAGTTAGAGTTGACTAATAAATAATGGCAATATTTGACTAATAAATTATGAACTAATTATTAAAGAGGCACTTAATTAATTAAATTGAAGTTAATAAATTTATGAAAGTAAAGTTTTAATAAGTAATGTATAAACAGGATACGGTATTTGAACAAGCCCTTTAATTAATTTATGGTTATAAGTAGAGACCGGAAAAGTAAGCACAAACAATAGCCAAAAAAGTGCTTAAAAAAGCATGAAATTTATCAAAATAGGTATTATAAAAGTTCAAAATTTTAACCAAAAAAAGAAAATACATTTGTAAATTTTTTTTATAAAACTTGAAAATTTACAAAGTGATATTTAAAAGCACTTAAATATTAGAATGAAATAGGGTTTTTACAATAACACTTAAAAAACTAACACATAGAAGCAAATGTGAAATATTTAATACATAAAAAATCTAAAAGTTATTCTTGATAAAAGCTATTAATAATTAAATGTTGTTCCAAATGTTCCATTGTAAAATTATGTCTCCTGTCACTTACAATATTTTTGTATACAGAGAAACTTCGTTCTACGTCCACGCTGGTAATCGGAGCATATTTAAATTTAGCAATAATCGCAGGATCCCTTATAAAATCAGGCACATTGTTACCACTCAAAATGGTGGATATTTTTTGGAGTATTTTGAATCCTTCATTTTTTGACAAAGTTTGATCCACCTTCGTCTTTATTATTTGACCAATGGATCCTGGAACAGCGTTGATGGCATCTTTAAAAGTTTCGATTATATTAATTGATTCTACCAAAGAAACTTCCTGCTTTTCAAGTGATTTTATAGTTGCACTTACAAAAGTAAAGTGACTTTGAATAAAAGCCAAATTATTTTGAAGTTCAGGCTGTTTTAAAACCGCTTGGCAATCTTGAATTGACTTACTATCTGTGGACTGAAATTCATTTATTAGGTTTTTAAAGTTTTCAAAATTAATAGCATCGTACAAGGCGGCATCTAGCCAAGTTCCCCATCTAGTCAAGACAGGTTCTGGGGGTAGAGCGATGTCAGGCAATCTCTCTCTAAACAACTGTACTCTTAAAGGAGCTTTGACAAATATTTTTTTCCCATTTTTGATTAACTTATTCACTAAAGGAAATTGATGTCGTATAGTTTCTGCTACGCGATTCAGTCCGTGGGCTAAGCAGGTACAGCATATTAAATTTTCATAAAAAACTTTAATATTAGATCTAGCCTTTATCATGTACGGCGCTGCGTCCGAAAGCATTAGCAAAATTTTTTCATTTGGAACCGCCTCTGGCAAAAAGAAGTTTGTTAGTCCTTCATGAACAAACCTTGATAATGTATTACTATTTCACTTGTTCAAATTTTTCGAACTTATTAGAAAGCCCTTTGTGGGAACATCTTCATTTAACACCCCTATAATTAAATTTGCGACATATTTTCCACAGCTGTCGGTAGTTTCATCAACAGTAAGCCATATATAATTATTTCCAATTATTTCTCTAATTTTCTGCATGGTTTCGTTGTATGCAGATACAACATAATTTTTACGAAGAGTGCTTTCATCTGGAATTTGCCTTTTGCAGTACTTCTCCAGAAAGTTTCTAAACGAGCTGTTTGTTAGTTTATATAGGGGAATGTTCGATTTTATCATAGCATTGCATAAATCGAAATTGAATTGTTTTTGTTCATTCTGGCCAGATACTGATGCTATAGAAGATGAAATCGTTTGTTATTTTTCTTTTATATTTTGATACTTTTTTAAGAGTTCTTGATGCAAATGTGTTTTTAAGTGCTGCGTTACATCATACTTTTTAACACAAGCAATCTACAATATTAATAAAAAGTTTGCAGTCAAGTAATACATGCACATACAAAAAATTCAAATAAACTTACAGTCTTTATGCATGCTTGACAAAATATTCTACTATTTTCAATCTTCAGCTCCTTGTGACCTCTGATCCAGTCTTCTTTACTCGATTTTTGTTTAGGCATGATATATCTTTGAAAACTTAATTTTACAGACAATAAGTGTAAACGCACTACCACACAGAGAAGACGAAATAAGAGTGAATCTATTGAATAAGTAGAATCGTAAGTCCAGTGCATATAAAGAGGATTCCCCACCGGATGAACACCGATAAAAAAGAATCCCCGACACTAATAAAAGTAAATCTGGGAATCCCGAACGAAATCATTAACTCTGTCAGGACGGCCGCCGTGCTGCCGGTGGGCAACTGTTACTGCTTTTTCCGCTTGCCGTCCCGAAATGGTTAATAGGAAATGTAAATATTTTTAACGCTTTTAATTACAAAAATAATATAATTAAGGAAAAACAACAAAATTTTCTAAATGTATTTTTTGAAAATTTAAAAAAAAGCTTATATAAGTTCAAAAATGAAAAATAAGCACAAATACCCAAAAAAGCGAAAAAAGCGTAAAAAAAGGCAAGTGGAAATTACTTCTCTTTATGTAATTCGTGCAGAAAATTAACACAATTACTGCTGCTTTTGAAATTTAGCATAAGCAAAAATGCGTTAAATCCGGTCTCTAGTTATAAGTGTACCAATTTTCATTTTAGATCCTGTCTAACGAGCCAATAATTAGTTAGAGCAATAAATTCTACGCAATATATGAATAGGTAATTGTATGAATACCTTCTAGTAACTAGCTATATTGGGTTGGCAATTAAGTACTTTCGGTTTTGTAGTATAAAATAAAACACTTTTTTTTAAACAAAGAATAGTTTTTAATCAATTATATATTTTCCATTTTGCTCAATGACCTTTTGCCATCTTTCTTTCAGTTACATGATTCCGTGCTCATAAAATTTCTGGTCCTTATCAGCAAAAGAGTAAAGCAGGTGCGAGTGAAGGTCATCGTCATTTGTGAAAGTTTTCCCATTCAAAGAATTCGGCAAACTTCGAAATAAATGGTAACCAGATGGTGCTAGATCAGGGCTGTATGGGGGATGTGGCATCACTTCCCAGCCAAGCTCCAATAGTTTCCCACGAGTTGCCAAAGATGTGTGAGGCCTTGCATTATCTTGGTGGAAAACTACACCTTTCCAATGAAAATTATATTATTTTCTGCTACTCCATCGTTAATTAAATACACAGAAATTAATTAAAAATTTCTGCGCTGGAGAAGGACTCGAACCTCTATCTGCCGTTTTCTAGACGACTGCTTTACCAATTAAGCCACCAGGCAGTGTAACTTCGAGTCCTTTAACACGCCATAAATCGTATTATGGAACAGATCTAATATTTATTTGAAAACCCGCAGTTCGGTTATGATATCGTAATTATATATAAATATATAAATTAGTTTCACGATGGGAAATTTAATGAAAATTATATTATTTTCTGCTACTCCATCGTTAATTAAATACACAGAAATTAATTAAAAATTTCTGCGCTGGAGAAGGACTCGAACCTCTATCTGCCGTTTTCTAGACGACTGCTTTACCAATTAAGCCACCAGGCAGTGTAACTTCGAGTCCTTTAACACACCATAAATCGTATTAACAGATCTAATATTTATTTGAAAACCCGCAGTTCGGTTATGATAATGTAATTATATATAAATATATAAATTAGTTTCACGATGAGAAATTTAATGAAAATTATATTATTTTCTGCTACTCCATCGTTAATTAAATACACAGAAATTAATTAAAAATTTCTGCGCTGGAGAAGGACTCGAACCTCTATCTGCCGTTTTCTAGACGACTGCTTTACCAATTAAGCCACCAGGCAGTGTAACTTCGAGTCCTTTAACACGCCATAAATCGTATTATGGAACAGATCTAATATTTATTTGAAAACCCGCAGTTCGGTTATGATATCGTAATTATATATAAATATATAAATTAGTTTCACGATGGGAAATTTAATGAAAATTATATTATTTTCTGCTACTCCATCGTTAATTAAATACACAGAAATTAATTAAAAATTTCTGCGCTGGGAAGTGTAACTTCGAGTCCTCTATCTGCCGTTTTCTAATATTTATTTGAAAACCCGCAGTTCGGTATGATGTAATTATATATAAATACCAATTAAGCCACCAGGCAGTGTAACTTCGAGTCCTTTAACACGCCATAAATCGTATTATGGAACTGCGGGTAATTATATATAAATATATTTCAAATAAATAACAGATCCTAATATTTATTTGAAAACCCGTTACACTGCCTGGTGGCTTAATTGGTAAAGCAGTCGTCTAGAAAACGGCAGATAATTATATATCGAGTCCTTCTCCAGCGCAGAAATTTTTAATTAATTTCTGTGTATTTAATTAACGATGGAGTAGCAGAAAATAATATAATTTTCATTAAATTAGCAGAAAATAATATAATTTTCATTAAATTTCCCATCGTGAAACTAATTTATATATTTATATATAATTACGATATCATAACCGAACTGCGGGTTTTCAAATAAATATTAGATCTGTTCCATAATACGATTTATGGCGTGTTAAAGGACTCGAAGTTACACTGCCTGGTGGCTTAATTGGTAAAGCAGTCGTCTAGAAAACGGCAGATAGAGGTTCGAGTCCTTCTCCAGCGCAGAAATTTTTAATTAATTTCTGTGTATTTAATTAACGATGGAGTAGCAGAAAATAATATAATTTTCATTAAATTTCCCATCGTGAAACTAATTTATATATTTATATATAATTACGATATCATAACCGAACTGCGGGTTTTCAAATAAATATTAGATCTGTTCCATAATACGATTTATGGCGTGTTAAAGGACTCGAAGTTACACTGCCTGGTGGCTTAATTGGTAAAGCAGTCGTCTAGAAAACGGCAGATAGAGGTTCGAGTCCTTCTCCAGCGCAGAAATTTTTAATTAATTTCTGTGTATTTAATTAACGATGGAGTAGCAGAAAATAATATAATTTTCATTAAATTTCCCATCGTGAAACTAATTTATATATTTATATATAATTACGATATCATAACCGAACTGCGGGTTTTCAAATAAATATAATAATACGATTTATGGCGTGTTAAAGGATCGAAGTTACACTGCCTGGTGGCTTAATTGGTAAAGCATGTCCTTTCCAGCGCAGAAATTTTTAATTAATATATAGAAAATAATATAATCATTAAATTTCCCATCGTGAAACTAATTTATATATTTATATATAATTACGATATCATAACCGAACTGCGGGTTTTCAAATAAATATTAGATCTGTTCCATAATACGATTTATGGCGTGTTAAAGGACTCGAAGTTACACTGCCTGGTGGCTTAATTGGTAAAGCAGTCGTCTAGAAAACGGCAGATAGAGGTTCGAGTCCTTCTCCAGCGCAGAAATTTTTAATTAATTTCTGTGTATTTAATTAACGATGGAGTAGCAGAAAATAATATAATTTTCATTAAATTTCCCATCGTGAAACTAATTTATATATTTATATATAATTACGATACACCTTTACAATTTGACAATTCTTGCCGTTTTTCTTTGATTGCTTCATCCAGTTTTATTAATTGTTGACAGTAAACATCAGAATTGATCGTTTGGTTCCTTGGAAGCAGCTCAAAAAAACACAACACCTTTGTAATCCCACCAAACTGACAGCATGATCTTTTTTTAGATGCAATTCAGCTTTCGATGTGGTTTGAGCTGGTTTATCGTGTTTGCTCCATGATCGTTTTCGAACTATGTTACTGTACAGGACCCATTTTTCATAACCAGCGATGATTCTTTTTAAGAAAGGGTCGGTTTCATTTCGTCTAAGGTGCATATCGCAAAAGTTGATTCTTTGTGTTAAATGAATTTCTTTCAATTCGTGAGGTACCCAAATATCAAGCTTCTTAACTAACCCAAGACATTTTAAATGTTTTTCAATTGTTGTGTGCGATACATGTAGCCTCTCCGCAACCTCTCGAACAGTTATATGACGATCCTCTTCAATTATGACTTTTATTTGGTCATCCTCAACTTCAGTAGGCCGACCAGAACGTTGCTCATCTTTGAGGGAAAAATCTCCAGAACGGAATTTTTATACCAATTCTGAAACGTGCGCTCTATTAAGCAATTAGCACCATAAACTTCACATATCTTTTTGTGAGCCACAGGAGCTTTCTTTCCTTTACGGAAATAAAATAGTAAAATATGTCGAAAATGTTCGTTTCTGCACTCCATTTAAAATTAACCCACAACTAATAGCTTTAGTAAAAATCACGCACTACTTGCTTCTGAAGTTACCTCAATGTGACTAGTATCACGCGACAAACGGTAAAGTACAGCACTAACATACGTTATACAAAAAATAAAGCAACGCTCTCTATCAGTAAAAACCGAAAGTACTTAGTTGCCAACACAGTATTTATGCTAGGGCTTAAATGTCATCAATAAATGATCTCGTAGCTATATTGAATGGTAGTATAAACTAAACGGTTGATTTCACAGTCTCATGAATCATATATAATTAACAATAAACTATCCAAATAATAATTAAGAACGTCTGTGATTCCAGACTTTATTTCAATTTTTCAGTGTCCCAAGTCGTGTGTAAGATACTAAATGGTTTCGTTAAATCTTAAGACTGTAGGTTAAGTTCTGTTTTCTTTATCAGATGATCACGGGGTCTTCATATACACACACTAACTCAGTCCATTTGATAATTATTAAGCTACCGAGGAGAGGTAAAATCCTAAAGTTAATGTAAAAAAAGCAAGACAAGAATTAATCCACTATACTCGTATAATACAAAGTTTACAAATACCTTACAGTTGGTTTTGAGGGTTAATTAATGAAATCAAGATCGTTCCTTCAGTAAAAGGCTAACGTTAATCCAACCAGAACTTATCAACCACGTGTCTAAGGCTTATCGATTTATCTGGCCAATCCCATTAAGTCGATAAATTAATCGATCAGCATAGTATTTTCCAAAAAAATCGTTGCTAATTAGTAACTTAATTTCAATATGTTAAGCACAACCAATAATTCAAAGTGGAACTTTTAATGGCATAAACGAAGGTAGACTTCTTAAAGGTCACAAGGTAATCGATAAAAGTGAGCCATATCACTTCACTTTGAAGAAATTCAAAGTGTGACGTACTCAGGAAGGTTAGCCCGCATGATTCCAAGGAACCAGAACTTTAGGCTCTATTTCGACAATTATTTTACGTCTCTTCGTTTAATGGAATCTCTGGCCAAAGAAAGTATTTTCAGTCTTGGTACTATCAGAAGAAATAAAATACCAGATTGTAAGCTGCCAGCAGAAAAGATAATGATGAAGGAAGAACGAGGCTACTCAGAGGAGTATATAACTGACGTCAACGGCATCGATATCTCAACCGTTGCATGGAAAGACAACGGAATTCAACCTTCGCTGGGCAAAAACCTAAAACTGCTGTTCGAAGATGGGACAAACAGAATTCAAAATATGTGCAAATAATGCTACCAAATGTAGTCGCAGACTACAATCGCCATATGGGGTGGTGTTGATCTTCTTGACAGCATTATGGGTATATACAAAATCCGTTTGCGAAGCAAAAGATGGTCCATGCGATTGTTTTATCATTTTTTGGATCTCACGATGGCCAATTCATGGATTCTATATAAAAGGGTTTCTGAATACAAGGGAATTTCATCAAAACGCTTATCCTCGGCAGATTTCCGTCAGGAGGTTGCAGTGACCCTTTGTAAAATGGGTGTAAAGTCTAGCATACCTGGTCGACAATTTTTGCAGGCCGTGATCAATACTAAAAAAATGCAAGGGACCTGCCCAGCATGTACCTCCAACAGCAGTCCGACAGGACCAAATTGGGCACTGGCTGAAATGGTCTAATAAGAAAATCAGGTGCAAGTTTCCGAAGTGTGTTGGATTTACCCACAATGTGTGCGAAAAGTGCGGCGTAGCACTATGCTACAAACAAAAACTGTTTCAAAAGCTTCCATCTTTCATAACACGCTGTACATAAATATCAATTTTGACAACATACTTCAGTGTTGCCTAAAAGCAACAATCCCTATTTATGTAATTTTCTTTTCAAATAATTAAAATAAATAAAAATCAAAAAATACGTATGTTTTATTTTTCTTTTATCATTTCACATAAAAAAAAATCAAATAAATCGCAGTTATTGAGTGATAGAGGGTTAAGAACATTAAGATATGTTTAAAAGAAGAACAACATCAAGAATGGGAAAAATATTTTGAGAAAATAGAAGACACTATGCATAACATTTCTAGTACTGTAACAGGCAAATGTCCTAAACAGTTAATTAAGAAAACTCAACCGACAAGACCATGGATGGCACAGAAAAATTATGATAAACAGGAATGACTGGAGAGGTCAGAAAAAAATTACAAGATGCAACCAAAAAATATTAGGAAAGGGAGAATAAAAAGAGAAAAAAAAGAGAAAAAAAATAAGAAGATTTAATTAGGGAGATAAGGTGTTGATCAGAAGTTTACAAAAAGGCAATAAAGAAAAACATTTGTGGGAAATTTTTGCCAATTTTATTATTTAGTAACAAGAATTATATATATATATACAATATATATATCTATTAACATACATATATGTATGTATATACATATATATATATATATATATATATATATATATATATATATGTGTATATATATACATACATATATGTATGTTAATAGATCTTGAGATTAAAAAAAGGGGTAATTTTCATATTAATATGCTATATAAATATTTCGAATGAATAAATAAATAAGTTATCCATATCAAAGATGTAAATAATTGCTTATATATAGATTAAGTTAAAATAAATTTTCTTCAAAAAAGTCAATATTTCTTTGTTCATAAAATTGATTAAATAAAATATCCACACACGATTTTAAGTGGACAATGTTCATGTATTTCTATATTAATGTTGCTTATGTATAGTGTTATTTTATTACCAATAATAGTTAATATAACCATAATAATGTGATAATTAGAAGAACCAAAAACAAACGGTAAAATCAAATTAAAAATATGAGGGTAGCCGTTTATATTTCGGGAATAGCAAACAAAAAAGAAATTTTATTATCGAAAATAGTTTTATTGCTTTTCAAAATATTCTCCTTTAAAATCAATGCACTTGTGCATTCGTTTAAATCAATCCGAAAAGCATTGTTGCCATTGTGAAGGCGGTATCTCCAAAATATGAGTTTTGAAAACCTCAACTGCCTCTTCCGGCGTAGAAAACCGTTGACCAAGAAGTTTATTCTTCATGCGTGGGAACAAACAGAAATCACACTGCTGATGCTAGATCAGGGCTGTACGGCGGATGGCCCATTGATTCAACGTTTCGTCCAGTCAAATATACAATTGTTTGAACCAACCTGTGAGAGCTCGCGTTGTCATGGTAGAGAATCATCTCTCATTTTCGGTTTGTTTTCCTTATTTCTTCAAAAAAATTTGGCAAACAAATTATTATGTACCATTCGGAATTGACCGTTCTACAACTCCCTAAAAGCACGGTTGACCGGTTTTTCCGAAAAAAACAGGCGACCATTTGTTTTGATGTGCTTCGAGCGCGAATAACTTTTGTTGGTTTTGGCTCATCTTGAAATACCCACACAGTTGACTGCTCTTTACTATCAGGCTCATACATATAGATCCAAGATTCATCACCTGTGACGACTTAATAAATGTTCTTTGAAGCATCGCCATTATATTTTTGTGCATTTCTTGGCACCAATCGACGCGAGTCCTTTTTTGAGCGGTTGTCAAATTATATAATATCCAACGTGAACATAGTTTCTTATCGGCTAAATGTTCAAGCAGGATCTTATGCACGATGGTGTTACTAATATGTCAATGTCACCAGTGTTGTTTTGTTTTGGAAGGATAAAAATTCAATATATACCTCATAAAGTAAAAAATCAAACCTAGTTCTTATGTTTACACCAATGTGAAAGTCGAAGAAAAAATACAGTTCACTCAGCGATTACATACATACGAACATATTTTTCGATCCACACGAACCGCATACATCAGCAAAAAACAACGACACCTACGATCACGATAAAGAAGCAGCTAAAAACATTGGTGAGTCCTTTTTTCCTTACATATTTAATATCCTCATATAAAACTCAATTTGAATGGAGTAATTTTATCCATAAAATAAATACATTCATTTACGTATACATACAAAACACAAAATGACAGAAGGAGAAGACGAAATAAAAGAATTAAGACAAATTCGGGGTATATTAAAAGGCTAGAAAAACTCAAAAAACATTTGGAAACATTCGAAGAGGTGCAGAGAAATCATTGAGGTAACAGAATAAGCGGAGCGGCAAGAAATAGAAGAGCTTATCAGCATGGCTAGAGCAATTATTAATGTAAATTCACAAAATGTTAATCAAAACAGTATAAGTTCAATTTCATCAAATACTAAAAATACGGGTAATCCGACAGCAAATTTAAGATTGCCAACAATCAGTTTACCTATATTTGTGGGAAATTACGATGGTTGGTTACCGTTCCATGAGGCATTTAAACAACTCATTCATGATAATGTGAATTTAACAGATATTCAAAAATTTTACTATTTAAAATGTTGTCTAAAAAATGAGGTGTTACGATTAGTTCAAGCTTATGTAATTTCATCCGACAACTATACAATTGTGTGGGAATTACTGAAAAAACGATATGGAAACAAACGTATTATAATTAATAATCATCTCAAACAGCTGTTTGAATTACCATCGGTAACAACAGACTCGCCTGTATTATTGACAACTAACTGACACAGTTTATTATCATGTATCAGCGTTAAACAAATTGCAACTATCATACCAACAAAAGAATGGGATGCATTATTAATATATATAATTCCATCAAAATTAGACGCAATAACTAATCGCGAATGGGAAAATTCTCTAGACGATGAGGGGTCTATACCAACTTTTGATGAGTTAAGCAAGTTTTAAACAAAAAAATGCTTTACATTAAAGACAACAAGCAAAAAATACCCTCAAAGCACCCAAATTCGCGTTCACCAAGTTTTATTAAAAACCAATCGAGCAATTATAACAAAAATTATAAGAACACACATACGGAACAAAACTTTGCCTTGACAGAATATAATCAGGACCGGAGTTACCAATATTTTAAACAAAATCATTACATTTATGCATGTCCGGAATTTATGAAATTAAACGCGAAAGAAAAATACAATCAAGTAAAAAAATTGTATTTATGTACCAATTGTTTACGTTCAGGGCATTCACAGCGAGATTGCAGGTGAGGCAAATGCAAAAAATGCGGGTTGGCTCACAATATTTTATTACATAATCAAGAATATCGTGAAGGCTTTAATACAGATTCAACAAATTCAGGTCCAAATAATGACACAAATTTACAAAATGAAATGAAGCCAAATGAACTTGCTATTCAAACCAATAGCTTACATATACGAAACAAAACGCACACGGAACTTTGCCATTTGACTGCATCAGCAAATATTGACCAAAGGAAATCAGAAAATAATATAATCGAAGCAGAAAATCAACAATCGCTTTAAATTTTACATAGTAGTTCAAATCGTAATTTAATTCTACTTTCAACAGTGCAAATCTCAATTTATGATGACCTAGGAAGGGCCCATAAGTAGCCTCCGCTTTCGATAACGTCATGTTACGTCACCCCCCCCCCCCCCCCCCGATGATGTCAAGACAAGATGGCGGCAATGAACTTGATGACTCTATGATAATATTCTAGACTGTATATGTAATTTTATACTAAAAATGGTGAACCCAATATACGAAGTTTGATCCAAAAGCTATTCGAATAAATATACGAGGCGCGGTAGACAGACAGGCAGGTAGACACTGTATATTTAATTTTATACTAAAAATGGCGAACGCAATATGACGAGAAGCAAAAAGAAAGTAATTTACTTACCTAGGAGAACCCAGATTCACGACACTCACACTTGAATTAACTTGGAGAACCAAGACTCACGATACGCACGCCCCGAAAGCACTGGAGATACTAAAACATATTAAATGCAAACAGCCTACTTATTTTCTCCCTCCCCTCCCCCCTCTGTCTACGTCACAATGTACGGGATTTGATCAAAAAGATGTTGAAATCAATATACGGGGTGCGATCAAAAAGTTTCAATTACAAAACGGTGGCAATAAACTTGACAACTGTATGATAATATTCCATACTGTATATTTAATTTCATACTGAAAGTGACGAACCTAATGTATATGACGCCACACTATAGGAGGTTTGGACAACAAGCTGTTAAAATAAATATACGAGGCAGATAGACCTGTCTACCTGTATCTTAGACAGATAGACCTGTATATTCTAGAACTATTACGTAATATTGTGATAATATTGCATCATAATTCATGATATATCACGATTGAACCTGTTGGAAAGTTTAAAATCGTATCCTATACATGTTATTTGTATATTCTAGTACTATTACTTAATATTGTGAAATAATTTTTTTAAAATAGTGTTTTTATCTGCTGCATACAACTAAAATAAAAGAAGTAAGTAGAGAAAATCTTATTTTATTAAGCATATTTATATACATAATATAAAATTAAAAGTAAACTATAATTTTAAATTAACAACCTAACCTCATTACTTCTACATCGAAATGTAAAGTATTGTAATGTAGGTATAAAATTTCATATATATATATACAAAGCATATAAAGAAGTAATATCATAAGCTAATAATGTCTTTATATTGCTACGTATTTCACCAGGCTTATGAACACAAGCCCACAACGTCGAATTATAGAATCGAACAAAATCCGTATTCTTTAGAATAGATAATTTTTGATGTAATAATTTCATCAAGTCGAATATGTTGTTGTATGTGTCTTGAGATAAAACAATTTGTTGATCACGACTCTTGAGACGAATCACCCGTATGTCTTTATACGTACTACATTCCACCTCATGATTGGAGCTACATCCGTCAGTCTTGCAAAATTCATCCTACTCATCTGTTGTGAAGAAGATGCAGGCATTCGATGAACGAATTTGAATGATGGGCTCAAAACCAGCAGCAGGACTTACACATACGACTATCCATTTAGTCTCACTATTATTTAGTAAATAAGTAGATTGACCGACCAGGTGTTTTTCTTTAACGATCGCTTTTTCTTTCATTTTTAAGGCATTACCAATGAATTCGTTGCAATTGTTGTTAACCATATCATTATTAACTGCAACAAGGAAAAAAAATTAATAAAAAATAAGACTAAATTGAAAAATAAATATACCATATGTCATTGTCACAACTTTATAACACGAATAATAATTTAAAACTAAATGCGTTCAAACTTACGTCTATTTATAAATAAAGATTTTTTTCGTGGTGGGGAAGGTATTCCCGGCGCAGGCGCTCACGAGGCTATAGAAATGAAAAATAATTACTAATGTTAATTTATGTACAGAAATAAATAATTACCTGCTCAACACGCCATCCTCCTATTCATCGATGTTGTGATGACCCCAAGCTAACGTATGTATCCCATCCCCACTAATCCACCGCTTATCATCAAAGGGCGATAGGGCCAATTTATTTTGTTCAATAGAAGAAATCTCATGCGACCGCGATTTAAATAAATTTTGACATTTGTATACCAAACTTCTTCTGAATAAGCAATGTTTGTAATCCTCTAAACTGATTTCATTCTTAACAGCGCTCTTTTTGATACCTTTAATTTTTTTCTAATAGTCTAACCTGAACCTCTAAAGGGTACATTTTAGCGCGCAACCCAACGAATTCACTCATAACCTTACCAGCGTTCTCATCTTTAAAAAGGCCAAGAACGGCTTTATTTTGGAGAGGAATGTTGTATACATTGCCGGCATTAAGGTATCGAATTTCGAGAGATTTAGTTTCATGGTTCAATATATATCATCGGTAACAATTTTTAAAATAAAACTATCGGTATCCATATAACATAGTTTTACCTTTTCATCATACACGCGCTTTAAATAGGCATAATAAAAATCGTACATTAATAATTTCCTTAGTTCCAAAACGGAGAAACCTATGTGTATATATAACTTTAAGTTTCTCCATCTGGATAGCAACAAAGTTTTTCGAAAAAATACTAATATTTTTCAAATTAAATTTAGCTCTTAAACTGGAAGCGCTCCTTCTTTTACGTACATCTTCCCAATGAGTTATTAATTTCACGTCTACACGCTTATCAACATTTTCCATAGTTTTTCCAAAGACCGAGTTATTTAATAATTTATAAAAATCTTTTTCGAAGTTGTTTCCCGCGTTTTTTCTAAAATTCGTATTCAAATCGATATAATTTTGTAGCCAATTGGATTGTTTAAACTCTAAAACGCGATGAATTTTAGTAATTTTGAGACCATTATTCACGGCTTGTTTTAAATTTCTATAATGTACAACATATTTTGATTTATTGTGTAAGTTTGCAATTAATTTCTTATTGGGAAAGTTAGACGTTGGAGGCTTCATGTTCTCGGGAAGAAAAGGTAAATCATTATAGTTATCGTGTAAGACTTCTGGATACTCAATATCTACCTCCAAAAAGTAGCCAATATCTGAATCATCCGTGACCGTTAAAATACTTAAATTTTCAATTTCAACATTCGACATCCAACGAAAGCCACCATATGGTAAATACTGTGACATTGCCCGCCCATATAAATTATTAGCATCCCAATAAACTAAATATGAATTTGGAGAACTCGCATTATATGTATTTAAATACTTATTATTAGATACCGCATATCTTAAAGTAGCCTGTGTTAACCCACCCCTTATACTTTTTTAAATTAAGTGATGCATATCAATATCAGTGAGTAACTCCAATTCAATTTTAGTATATTTCAACATAGCACTCCCAGAAAGGCCCGGCGACGTGTAATATTGAGCGAAATCCAAACCGTATGCTTTATGACAAATGTTACGGAAATTTTCGAAAATATCTGCTAACAACACATCTGTTTTTAAATACAAATTTGAGTAATCTAATAAATTTTCACACTTAAACGTGTTCCATACATCTTGGGCGTGTACCTGATGATGATTATAAAATCATCATCAGAAATGTCTTTGCCAGTTAGTGAACTCTAAAATTTATGTTTTGGAGGTAGTGCTGTTTCATACAATCGCTCAAAAGTATCTATATATTCATAAGGAAAAACTCCTTTACATCTAATTAAATTAAATTGACTAGCATCCTCAAAATGAGATTTGACAACATTAAAATCATTGGTGGATAAATTGCTTGATAATTTATCGATGGAGGATGTCATAAAGCGAAAAGAATCTAAAAATCGTAATTTTAAATATAATCTTTCTTCTCACCTGCTTTATTTGTATAATTGTCAGCAAAAAATTTTTTTGTGAAACTAATGTATCGCTCTTTATTAACTGGGATAACATTAATATCTAAATCGTCATTTGCTAAGTTTTAATAAATAAATGACTGTCTTAACCGCTTAAATTGTTAAAGAATAGGGGAATGAAATTTGGAATTTTGAAATTTAAATTACAATTTAAATGTGCAGCACCCCTAAATTTCCCAGTTAAATGACAGTAATCCGCCACTTTATCTTTTTTTTATTTTCTAAATTATATGCCAAACCGTATACGTTTATTCTCAAATTATTTAATTGTTCAATTTTTACATAAATCTTTAATTTTCACCGAGAATTTAATATTTTCCAAATTTAAAACAGTTTTATAATGGGGGGTAGGAAACAACACTATCTGCATCTTTGTCTAGAGGGTGTAAAGCTGAAACCAAATACCAAGCTAGACATGCATCATCATTGTTTTGAATGTTGATGCATGCCTTTTTATTTTCTATTGAAGCTTGTAGTTCCAAGTACAAGGATCCGCTGAGGGGCGTAAAAGAATTAATATAAATTTCTAAATGTGAAACTGAAATTAATACCCACCCAGAGTCTCTCTCTTGGAACTCCCCTGATTTTGTTTTAAGTACGCTAGCCAGCTGATCAAAAATATCATCAACGTCTGTCGACTGCGTGACAATGGTATACCTAGTGTTGAATGATTTTATTTCAACTATTTGCTCATCCGCCTGAGGCTTCACGTAGCAAGCAAATAACTGAAATTGCACCTTCACACCAGAAACTACCGACCAACAACATTTTTGATCAGCCGGCACGATCGTAATTTAGATTCTGCCAAAAAGGTTTGAATATCGGAATTTTGTTGGCCAGAAATTCTATAAGATGCGACACGCTTGCGAAAACTGCTTGCAATTTCGTAAACTCTACCCTATAACATAACAGCATTATTCGATAAATGCTGCTGCGAACGAAGATGTCCTCTATACAGAGCTGTATTAGAAAATCTTTGTTCGCAACAGCTTAACCCTACCTCCAAGTCACCACAACTCGTTGACGGCTTGCTCCTTTTGGAAAGTGGTGCAGCACATTCTAGAGGATGAGCTCCCTTGCGATGATGCACTAAATTATCCCTCCTCGTGAACGTGTCAGCGCAGGTACCGCAAGTGTGAACATTGGTGTTCACACACGGATGTCTGCGCAGATTGTCCTTGCGAGTGAAAACCTTCCCACATTTTTCGCAATCCATTTTTATTTTTATTACTAAAAAATATTTTGCATCAGTAACAGCAAAAATAAAAAAAATTACTTACATATGAGAGCACAACACTTAACACCTCGAAAGCACTCAACGTAATGACAGAAAATGCATCGAGCTCATTAATTTATACGATCCAATATTTGAAGTAGTTTGAGGGGGCGAGGAAGTCTAGCAATGATGCAGGCATAAAGAAACCGTTGTTGCTATGAGGATGAAAGTGCTAACGTCATCAACAAATTTTTTTTATTAAAACGACAGACACTTTGTCCTTGAAACTTTGAATGAGAGGAGAAAGGTTAGTGTTGATGCCGGGAATTTAAAAAAATGCTGATAAACACAAATACTTTACTTGGGGCCTACAGAACCCACATGCAGCCACTGAACACGTACGAGATTCGCCTAAAATCAATGTGTTTTGTGCGATATCCCGATCATCTGCCTATTCTTCTTCGATGGAAACACGATTAACGGTCAGCAGTATCTCACTATGTTACAAAACTGGTTGTTTCCAGGGCTGCGGGAAGACAACTTCATGTCTCAACAAGACGGGGTACCCCCTCACTGGAGTCGCCAAGTTCGTGAATATCAGAATGAAACTACCGAACCGTTGGATTGGTCGTCAAGGAGCTGGCAACTTAGCAAGTCTCAGCTGGGCTCCACGGTCACCGGATTTGACAATCTGTGACTTATTCCTGTGGGGCTTCGTTAAAGACAACGTTTAAATGAAAACCGCTTGTTTTAGTTACATTTGGTTATATTAGAGACATTAACTTGAAGCCGCCTTGAAGCTTTGAACCGGTTTTTAGGTAACGACTTTTGTTACTATTTTTTATCTTATTCGATATAATAATAATAAATTTCAATATTTTGAGAATTATTAACATGTCATGTAAATGATGTTATGTTGCAAATTGTAATCAAGAATGGTCTGTACTTCATGAATTTCCAAAAGCGACATCGTTCCGGTTTCAACAATGCCACGGGAAATTCTCACTTGTTAAATATGACCATTGAGAGTAAACGATATAGATTTACCATTTGTAGAAAGCATTTTGAGGTATAATATCTAACACGAAATAATAGATTAACACCAAATGCTATACCAACACTTTATTTACCAGGTAAATCTTTTGTAACATATTTAAGCGATTCATATATAAATGCAATCGTAATATACATTGCTTTATATAATTTAGAATCAGTTCACTTTACTGCCACCAATAAAGAAAATATAAAGCCAAAACGTACACTCTGTACGTTTCGGCTTTCAGCGGTACGGATTGCGTGAGGAATTTGTTTTCGTACGGGCAGTTTTACCGTAGTTTTCCAGGTGCGACACTGTTTAATTATCTGCTGATGATGACAACTTAGTTGACGAAATACGTATACAGAATAGGAAAATTAATGTGGCAAGGGGTTATATAACAACCTTCAGAGATCAAGTTAATCAACCACAGGCTCCATCAAAATTACCTGCAAAAATTCCTCACTGAAAAAGAGAAGAGAGTAGAATGAAAACTCTCAGGGAAAAGAAATTAAAAGGAGGATATAAATTCACATTTGTAATATTTTTTAAATGAACTTTGATACACGCTTCATGCCTGCTTGTCTTGTCGGGTTAGTCACATTGACGGACCCCTGGATACGGTAAACAGTGGCTCTGTTGCGTTCCTTTACTTATTTGTAATATACGCAAACACGATAAAATCATAAATAATACTTATTTACAAAACAATACGCAATACACGCAACCCAGTGTTCCAGTATACTACGATCAAAATGTGCAAATGCATTACGCACTCGTTATATAGTTCTCACAACCAGTTGTGATGCAGCAAACTCAAGCACCACTAATTTTAAATTTCAGCCAATAACCAAGTGTTTGTACCAAATCAGACGATATTCTCTATCGCTTCTGTACTAAGTACGATAGATCTCGACAAATTAATAATGATTATTTTAATTTAGGTACAAGTAGAAAACGACTCAGAAGCCGAGGCTACGAAAAAGTATCAAAGGTAAACCAAAATTAATGAATTTTGGCTCAGAAAGGAAATTATAACAAATAGATCCAGCAGTTTAACAGCCGAACATGTTGAGAATACAGAAAACTACAATGTACAACAAAAAAAAGAATCTAAACTATGTATGTTCCTCTACGAAGTGGAGAAAATAAATCCGTTCGTCAATTCACTAAATGAAATAGCACCGGAGAACTTTGAAATCAAAGTACTAATTAACGAACAGATCAAAGTTTAACTGAAAGAAAGCGAAGCCTACACAAAAGTCATACAAGGTTAACCTTGAGAGAACCGAATTCCATACCTATAAAACAAAACAAGACAAAAGCTTCAGAGTAGTCTTAAAATGGGTATTATATATATATAACAATATATATATAACAATAAGTAAGTACCCTTCAAATAGAAGGTGTACTTAACTCTCGCCCCATAACAGCCATGTCCAGTGATCCCAAAGATTTAACATTCCTTACGCCTTCTCATTTTCTAACTGAAACCTCCTCTGCATCTATCTTGGAACCTAGTCTAGTGGACATAAATGTAAATTCCCTGTCGCGATGGCAATATATCCAAAAGATTCAGGAACATTTTTGGAAACAATGGTGCATGGAGTATCTGAGCCAACTCTAAAGAAGGAGTAAGTGGAAGTCCAACACCGAGAAGTATGTGGTTCCTGACAACACGCCACCCTGCCATTGGACGATGGGTCGAATCTTAGAGACACATCCGGGAAAGGATGGAGTAGTGCGCGCGGACACCGTAAAGACGTCATGTGGTACAGTGCAAAGACTTGTCATCAAATTGTGCATGCTTCCGACGATTAATCGCGAGTTTCGTGTCGTCTTGAAGGCGGTACCTTCAAGAGGGGGCGGATATGTTAAAGACAATATTAAAATTAAAATATTTTACTTTTATTTGGAATATATATTATGTATTTTGGTATTATTTTGTGTTTCATGAATATTATTGTTTTGTGTAATGTATTTTATAAGTAATTATATTTATTTTCTTTATACGTAAATTCACCCACATATACTGGTTAGCAGCAACTTCTGTCGTCATACATACATTGGGGCCGAGGGTCAGCCTACTTGACCGCCCGCCTCATTGTTGTTGCCGGGTAGTTGCATGACGTTTTCCTAAAAGGTGCAAAGCCGACTGTCGAACATTTCCACTCTTTTGGGAGCACATGGGTACCTCGATGCGTTGAACGCTGAGCGAGGTATTTTGAGCTGTTTCATTGCGTATGTATTTGAACGTATATTTGTGCCTATAGAGCGATTTGAACTACTATTCTATTTAGTATTTGAACTGTTATATTTATACTTGTAGAGACATACGCATCTCCACATACCAAACACTTTGTTTTCAAAATAAAATTGTATAAAAAACTTATGTGCTTTATTTCAATTACATAGGGCTCCCAAATTAGGGAGTACTTTAATATATTGGTCCTTCGAGCCGGATAGTATTTATTAAATTGCTATGTATAGAAATAAGTCTGATACTGTAGCTAAGATATACAAATCTGTATCTCCAGATTTCGCGGCGGGCGAACATATCCGGTAGTCCTCACCGCATTTATAGAAACATTCGATACTATTTCAGAGTAAACAAAGTTAAACTGAAAGCGGTCAGGGTTCGCCGCATTTACACACGTGCTGGAGGGAATACTTGACCTCATAGACTCCTGTATATTAAAAGGAATAGATAAAAAGCGGTGCAATATAAAACTATCACTAGACTCCTCTTCGGATTATTCGCCAATTATTATCGCAATGTTCTTAAAAATACTAGAAAATCGACAAAATTTTAGTTTGCGTAACAAGAGAACAAACTGAAATACATTTAGCAAAACTTGGATGAGTTGCTAGACCTAGATGTATCCTTAAAACCCCAGAGGAGATAGAAATAGCCATCAATAACTTCTCCAAAAATATTTATAAAGCTCAACTGTAAAACAAGGCTGTCCCATAATAGTAAAAGAAGAGATAGTAGAGAAAAGACGTCTACGGAAGATATGGCAGGACTCAAGAACAAACATGGCTGAACAGAAATTTAACAAGGAAGTGAAAGAACTGAAAAATCTATTAGAGCAAATTAGGCCAATCGATCAATAATTAATTAGAAGAACTGTGCCCTTCCGAGAACGCACTCGTTATAGAAAACTACCACATATATGAAAAGATCATCAGAGCAAGCACCACTACCTGTACGAGACATAAATGGTAAATGAACTAGAAATAACGAAGAAAAGGCGGATGCTTTTTAAATCATTTATCCAGTGTCTTTCACATTTAACACTGAGAATGACCCGGATAACGAGCAGAAAATTAAAGAATATCTAGGTGTACCGCTGCAATTAGATCTTCCTATAAGAAAACACTATTGGCAAAATAAAAAATGTTACAAGAAATACCATAGAAAACATATAATGCCTTACAAAAACTCTTCAACACGATTCTTACGCTTGGCTACTTTCCAAGCCACTGGAAGGTAGTCAAGATGGTTATGGTACTGAACACTGGAAAAAATAATTTTGAATTAATATCTTATTGTTCAATAAACTTTTACCCATCATAACAAAGGCATTTGAGAAATTATTACTAAAACGGCTACCGCACACTGAAGAAAAGTCCTCATCTGTAGTATTTCATTCGGTTTTCAGAAACAGCATACTACGGTTGAATAAGTCCCCGCTTTTGACAAAATGTGGTATGAACGATTGCTCTATAAAATTAAACAAAAACAGTTTTATATCTTGTTATCCTATTTCTTTGACAGACATTGCTACGTCGAGCAGCAGGACGCATACAGATCTACTAATTAACTCGAGAGTGCCACAAGGAAGCATTCTAGGACCATGTTCTATACACTGCAGACTTACCAACTACTAAGCTACTGCTAATCCATACACTGCATCGAAAAATCTACAAGAAAAATTAAACAAAATAGAAACTTGGCTAAAAAAGTGGAAAGTGCCGGCAAATGTAACGAAGTCGGTACAAGTGACTTTTTTACTAAGGAAAGATACATATTCTCCGGTCATGCTTAACAGGTGCTAATTGGCCTAAGCCAACGACACAAAATACCTAGATCTACACTTGGATAGAAGGTGGAGGTGGGAAAAATATATTTTCACGAAGAGAAAGCATCCTAGGATTAAATTTAGAGACATGTACTGGATGATGGCCAGACATTCACGTTTAAGTATCAACAATAAAATATTATACGAGTATAAAGTCATTATCAAACCTATCTGGACCTAAGGTATTCAACTATCGGGAGCAACGAGTGATCCGAATATGTACTCTAACGGTGTCAAAGTAAAATCCTTAGAACCATCGTGAATGCACTGTGATACGTGCCAAATAACATAATTGAAAATGACGTAAAAATACCCTCAAGAAAGAGGAAACTAAAAAAAGTGATGTCTAGAGCGCAAAGTTAAGTGGTGATGCAAACTTATTAGCAAGAGCCCTGATAGAGGATAAAAGTGGAGTGCATCGGTTAAAACGATTTAAGCCTAACGAAATAGTGGACAGATTCAATTAAATATTCAGTACGTAAGTTTAATCTTTGGATAGAATAGAATTATAATATTAAAGAGACATTATGTTCAACATTGTGAAGCAGTGTCTCATTGTAGGCATATGCTACATGTTCTATTTACTGTCAATATAAAATACTTATTGTGCTTGCTTGGACGATTGTATGTTTACATTAAATTAAAAAAGAAATATTTCTTTTGTCATAGTTATTTGCAATACTCAATGTACAATCGTAAATTATCTTGGGATGTCAAAAGACTGCAAAAAACATGTCTGTGTAAGACTTAAAGCTAACTATTAAAGGAGTTTAATGTAGTTGCCTTCCAAAGATTTCGTTTGGAGAATTTTCAAGACCTAGCAGTGATTCTCAAATATTATTGTCATTAAAGTACGTTCCAATTATATCTGTCGCAAATAACAGAAAATAATCAATATAAATGAACTGTAAATTGTAATAGTATATTAATGGGAGATAATATGGAGCATTCGTTAAATTGCAAAATTTATTAAGCTTAATACAATTGTGTTTCCATAAAAAAAAGCTACAATATTCTGTACCTTGACAGTATTTGCTTAATATGTGTTTGCGTCTCTCTTCATGGGATCTCTATTTTTATTTAATGTCAAAGTCCTTGTTTGTCCATTGTTTTATATTCTAACGTTATGGGTTGGGAAAATGAAAGAATCAAACATTGGTGCGTCCAATTATTGACAATGCTGTGGTGGGCCAAATCATTATTATGCTGTGTATGTATTATTGTTAGTGCTAGAATTATGAAAAATATTAGTAAAAAGGGAAATAACAAAATCGTCCTTAAAATTCTATTTAGCTAAGTTAAATTTAAAAAAATAAAGGTTTGGATAGATTAAAAATTACTAAGCAAAGCAATATGTAATCACAGAAATTATATATAATAAAATATCTAATAAAGTTGTAGCAATAGGATATACAAGAGGGTAGTAAATATCATTATTTGTCAAAAAATGAAGGCTTGAAACTTAATCGTAATTAGAAATCAGACAAAATTAGAACTAAATTAAATGTAATTTTAAAATGTAATATTTAGAAACCGTTTGTGGTAGGTATGATTTTTTTCTTATAGAAAAGAGGTCTTTGTTTACGATTGACACATGTTAACTAAAAAGAAATTTTTGTCGTTAGAAATATTTGTTTCATTTAAAAATAAAATTGTTAAAAAAAAACATGATTCTTACCAGGTGCGTTCATTATATATCACAATTATGCTAGCATTATAATAATAAACTACATTTAAAATATTTTTATTCTTAAAAATATAAATTGTATAAAATTACATTCAAAAACATAAAAAATAACTATATTTGCTTAAATAGTAAAATCACATTTCTCAGGTGAATAAATAAATCAACTTATACTCTATGAATAAAGCTTTTTTCACATGTCCTTTATGTTTATCAACTTCTGTCTGGTAGCTTTAATGCGTAAAATTGTTTTTGTAATCTTTGCTTACAAAATTCATAAAAATCGATTTCTTTTGTAAAATTTCTTCGGACGATTTCTTTAACTTCCTCGCTTACAGGTGGTTTAAAAGCATTCCTATTTATTGTGTTGTATTTTTTGATTTCGTCTAAAAAATAAAAACACATATTAGGAAGATTAATTAAATTGTAAATTAAGTCAAATTTATTATACATTTGTATTTCGTATACTGAAATAGTATTTTGTTTTATTATGAAATTTTTTTTTAATAAAATAAATAATGAAGCGGATGTAATTAATATTTCTCGCAAAACAGTTAAATTGAGTTTTATGTTTAAAGTTTGTCAGAATCACAGGAATTCTGGTTGTGTACAAATTCTTGCTTCATCATAAAAAGAAAAAAATTATGGTAATATTATATTAATTTAAATTAGCTTATTTTGTATACCTATGGTTTGTGTTAAATTTCTAATTCGATAAATTTATTACTAACTTTAGGTATAGGTGAAATCATTAATGTTTTCCGATCACGTGGTCACTGTTGAGATGTAGACAGGAAGTGAGGATGTCGAATTAAATACTATATTTATATTGCTGTTACATGCGGTAATGATACCTAACATGTAAATAACAAATATAAAAGTTGCCTACGTAAACTTACAAGGATGATGAAATAAATATGATAAATTAGCTCTTAGAACAACAACAAATAACAGCGGTAAAATACAAGGAATATAACAATATCGGAGCCATGGAAAAGATTTCATAAAGCAAAAGTCAAAACTATTTTATCTGTATTATACGTGACACATGTGTGCATAATACGTATGCTCTGTATACGTCTGTTTCTATTTTTTCACGATTTCTTGGCAAGACGTAGCGCGTAACTCTATTGAAAAAACGTTTACGCCATTTCTTTCTTCAACACATGTAATTATCGATGAATTAGACAAATGCCAGTATATGTTTGTATTTTGCAGCGTTATTGATACACCGGTAAACTTTAGCGGTTCCAACAATATGAGGAATAAACAGCTTTAGAGGGCGTCTTCATTTTCATATACATATAAATAAGTTCTTGATATCGTAATTTGCTTCTTTTTTATCCGATTCAAATTTAAAAATTATAAAAAACAACAAAGCCAGTCTACCTTCTAACACAAAGTTATATGTTTCGAAAAACGATTTTGAATTATATTTCTTCTTCATTTTATTTTGCGATGAAATAAATCGAGTCGAATTATTTGATTATTGATCATAAGTCATAAATTATTGTTTGGAGCAAACATTTGGTCGGGTGTGTTTATTAGTACTATCACTACTATTTCACCGACATTTGTACCACAATATCGCGGATGTTGTTACCGCCGTAACATCAATGCATATTTCTTTATTAAGCATTTCTTTGCCTTAATGTTTTAGTTTTCGAATTTAATATTTGTCTATGTCTTTCAAATCAGTGGAAAATTAAATTTCCTATCCGGCTCACATATTTCTATGATACATATGTATGTCAATGTGATCTATTTTACTCTCACCTATGGTCAGTATGGATGTACATATGTTCTATATTATCCTTGTCTTACCCGTGTCTCGCGTTGACTCAGTTTTTCCGTATCTCTCGAACCTTCCAGAATACCCTTAAATACCCCTAGTTTCCGGCTGGGTTATATTAAGTGGCGCCATTTTATCGTTCACCATTAAGTGAAGTAGTTGATAAAGTTTTCGTTTCTTCCTATAAGTATAGTGAAATCTTACCCGTAGAGGCATATAAAACAAGGGAAGAGACATAAGTATTTAAAAATTGTTTTACTAACTCATTGCTCTATGTGTATACAACAAACATTTTCGCTCATATACTAAATAAACCTGCACAATATCTAAGGTATTTTCTATTGTACTAACGCCATATAAATTCATGTATTTTACTGTCGTTTATCCTTTTAAATTTTTCTTATTGTAATTTATCTTAGTATCCTATTTTCTTAAAATGGTATTTTGTTTCCGGTCATATGGTTGCGTTGTTTTTCATTTCGATTAATATAAAGCTAGAACGCCCTTTCCTGTGATATGAGAAACATTGCCCGACCGATTACCGCACAGATGGACATTGGTGAACACCTAGATTGTTGACTTAGGATAATTATGGTCAGATAGACAATTTTAATTTGGTAAATTATATAATTGATTAATTTTTTGATTACTTCGATATTGATTAAGTTATATAGAGATTTGTTCCACCTTTTATCACCTTAAATCGAATCAGTGTAAATTCTTTCTTTTTTTGGTTTTGTTGCCAACGATTGAAACAATTAATGTGGAACTCAATACATTGTCTCAAAGTAAATTTTACTTGTAATATCTCACAAACTATTTAATACTGACATTATTTCAATTTTACTGATGTAACGCTTTGTTGTTTAGTATATGTTATATTACTACATGCCATTACTACATGCATGTTGTTTGTCAATTAATTATTCCTCCTTAACGAAACCATATAGCGGGCTATATTATACACTACAATGTTTCAGTCAAGTGAATGTCGTATTTAGTTCGCGCCTAATACGATATCCAAATAAGTTTAGATCTTTCAATCTAACCAATAAATTTATTAAATTTTTTATATATACTTGTTTACTTTTAAATAGACACTTAAAATCTTTTTGCTTTTACAAACCCTTAAGTAATCTGGTTCGGTGTAATCATATTGGGTCTGGGAAAAAGTTCGTGGCGTTTTTCCCGATAGATGGCATTGGTTGCCGATAACTAAAGAACAACAAGTCACAGCGACACCACCGACGGCTCGTTTTTTAGATGACCTTCCGAACGTTAGTTTGAGCGTAGAAACATTGTAATCGGTGCAGTGGTTGGAAAGTTATTCGCACTTGAAAATGGAGAAGAATAATGAGAAATTTCGCTATATTCTGCAATATTATTATGATAAGGGGAAGAACGCTGCGCAGGCTTGTGATAAAATTTGTGCTGTGTACGGTGAAGGTACTTTATCGAAATCTGTTGCGCGGAAATGGTTCGCTCGCTTTCGTTCTGGAAATTTCAATGTGAAAGATGAGTCACGCTCCGGTCGTCCAATCACTGAAAAATCTGATGAAATTCTTGAAAAAGTCCAACAAGATAAGCATATCAGCAGTGTCGATATTGGCATGGAGCTAGGCATTGACCACAAAACTGTTTTGAACCATTTACACAAAGCTGGTTACAAAAAAAGCTTGACGTATGGGTTCCTCATGAGTTGAGCGTGAAAAACATGATGGACCGAATTAACATCTGCGATGCGCTGCTGAAACGGAATGAAATCGAGCCGTTTCTGAAACGTTTAATAACCGGAGATGAAAAATGGATTACGTACGATAATCGGAAGCGTAAAAGATCGTGGATAAAGGATGGTGAGCCGTCACAAGCGTTCGCTAAGCCAACATTGACGCCAAAAAAAGTGATGCTGTGTGTATGGTGGGACTGGAGGGGAATCGTCCACTACGAGCTACTTCCAACTGGTCAGACGATTGATTCTCAACTCTACTATGCACAACTAGAGAGATTACGCCAGGCGATTGAAAGAAAACGGCCCGAATTGATTAATAGGAAAGGTGTTGTCTTCCATCATGACAACGCCCGACCACACACTTCTTTGACGACCCGTCAAAAATTGAGAGAGTTTGGTTGGGAAGTTTTGATGCACCCACCTTACAGTCCGGATATAGCACCCTCTGACTATCATCTGTTTCGATCTCTGCAGAACTCTCTCAATGGAATTAAGTTGGTTTCAAAAGAAGCCTGTGAAAACTACTTGATTCAGTTTTTCGACCAGAAACCACATGCGGGGACCAGTTGAATTTTACTGAAAAAACGCCACGAACTTTTTCCCAGACCCAATATTATAGACATGTTATGGAATTGTCATAAATTAAAACTTATTGTCTTTGAGTACATTGTTAAATAAAATAGAATTAAAATATTTAAAAAATATTAAAAAACAGAAAAATAGTTTTTGTTGAACAACATTGGCATATGTACATTTATATACATAAATCTCATTAATTTAAACTTATGCCCACTTTTAAAATATGTGACAAAATTTACTAAGGCAAATGTTAAACTTTAACAGACCACACACAACTCGCAAAAATCCTGCAAAATACAAAGTAAATTGGGCTCTAGCCATGGAAAAGGCAATTTTCAAAAATGTGAAAACTACTATGTCATACAAGATCTTCATTATTAGAAAGAAATTTTCATAAAAAATGATTTTCGAATTAACTTCACGAACAGACTTATTTGTTTAACTACCAACGGCATGGAACATGTTTCCACTGATATAACAGAGGGAGATTGGATATTCGCTGTTTAAAAATAGCCTGGTGGAAATAGGTTACACGTCCACTCTTAGATGCAATACGTATTCTACTAAAACAAAGAAATCTATACCTAGCCTACAACAAGACTAAGTGTTATATATTGTAAAGTGCCAGATTAATCCAGGTTTTAAATAGGGCAAACTGCTCAGAGATTGCGTGAAAGCTGCCCACTAGGCAAAACTGATGCAAAACTACATTCTAAAAGATGTTCGGTTGCTGTTTATATCAAATTACTCAATCATAACGTTAATTTTAATAATGCTAAATTTCATTACAAAGACAACAATTTCTACAAATGAATTAAACTAGATCAGCAACACACACACAAACACACATATATTTATATATATATATATATATATATATATATATATATATATATATCAAATAATGTTTTTATCATAATAATATATATGTAAATATCGTAATAAAAATTGTTACAAATGTCGTTTAATTTTATATTACTGTTTTCCAATTCCAAAGCTATGCTAACTTATTCAAGTAACTATATAGTATCACTGTTGTGCAAAGTTTTAAATCATCACATTCTATATGGTAATATATGGTAGAATTTGAAATTTATTGTTTTAAAGAAACAGAATTGTGCGTTGAAATCAAATTCTTAAATTTTGGATTAGTGCTGTTTCGGATACTTTATTTTAATATTATCAGATTGCAAATACAAATAAAAAGTTTAATCGAAGTTCAATGCCCAAAAAAATATGAACGCCATTAAAATAAGTTAATGTGATTAAAATCTACAAAGTATTGATTCAGCATCGTCTAGTATACATAGGATTCTTAAAATTAATAGAAATGGTGTGCTAATCCAACATTGATAATCGTATTTGGTATATGTAGTAATACCGAAACATATGATTGTAAGAATACTCTATTTCATAGTAATAAATGAAAATAGTTATGCAACCAAGATAACAGAAAGTAACACTAACGTAGAAGTTAATGAAATATATACATATTGTGCTTTCAATATGTAGAATATAAATATTAAGACCATGTTTTAGCATCGTTTGATGGAGTTTGTTTGCCGATATTTTCACTGTTTTTGTCATACATATATAAAGATCGACCATTAGTTAAAGTTAATATAAAACCTTTAAGAGATATATTTCTGAAATGATTGCATTACAGGAGATGTTATAAAAGCAAAATTAATTTCAATGGACTGTTAAAGTACTCCTCAAAAACAGAAAATAAACTTTATAAAAGCGCTAAAGCGTAAAATTAAGAAATCACTCACTTAAATTGTAAAGGATTCTTCAAATCAAACGTTATTTTGCATATTTATTTTATATTTACTTTTGTATATAGTATAGTATAACATTAATTATATTATTTCAGTACAATTGGCTTAAGTAATACGATTGTTCTTTTGGCTGTCCCTCCATAATTTAGTTACCTACACATATTCTATGTAAATTCGTTTGTATTCGAATTTTATTACATCTTGTGAAAAAACAAATTGCGTGTTTTTATTACCAGATTTAGTTTACCTTCTAAACAAGGATTTTAAATTGCTTTAAAATATAATAGTATAATAGTATATTCCAAAAAATTATAAAATACGTGGAACGTCTTTTAAGTTTTGCATAGTGGGACATAGAGGGCGCCACTAATCAAATATCAGTTCTAAAAATTAACCTCCATCTTTAGTTAACCTAAATCCATAGTTTCAGTACCATACATGTTTCTACAGCGAACTGTCAAATTTGACAAGTTAGTCGAAAAATGGAATTAAACCGAGAACATTTTCGCGGAATAATTTTTTATAATTCTCGAAGGCAATTATTTCAACAGGAATGCCTTGCCGAGTTGGTTTCTGTTTTCGGTAATGAAGCACCACATCAGTCTACAATTTCTCGTTGATATGGAGAATTCACACTTGGACGAATGAGTTTTAGCGATAATCCAAGCGATCACCAAAAGCGACAGTAACTTAGGAAAACGCCGATGCTGTACGCAAGATCATCAACGAAGGTTAACATGTGACATATCGCCGGATCGAAGCATTATTGAAGATTTCAAAACCCTCAATTCAAAGCATAAAGAATTGTGTGTAAAAAAGTTTGCTGTGGGATATTGCATCTGTTGACCGAAAGTAGCTAGGGTGAATTGATGTCAAAAAACTGTACACCGCCGGAAACTCTGTAAACGTGTACAACATTGTCAGTGGTGATGAATCTTGGATTTACTCATACGAGCCAGAAAATAAACCCCAGTCGTCTGTTTGGGTGCTCCAAGGTGAAGAAAAGTCGACAAAAGCCGTCTGTTCTCGAAGTGTCTCCAAAAAGATGATCGCAACATTTGTCTCGAAAGCAGGTCATGTAGCAACAATTCCTCTACAAAGTCAAAGAACTTTTAGTGCCGATTGGTATACAACTATTTGTTTGCCGCAAGTCATCGTTGAGCTTCGAAAAACCAACCCCGAACGACGAATCATCCTCCATCAAGACAATGCAACTTCGCACAGAGCACGCAAGACAATTGAATTTTTAACGCAAGAAAACGTCGAATTGTTGGACCATCGCAACGATTTCTTAACCTTTCCGAAAATCAAGAACAGATTGCGTGGTCAATGGTTCCAGTCGTCAGAAGGAGCAGTCGATGCCTTCATAAGCGCAATTTTGATTGTACCAACAAACAAGTAGAACAACTGCTTCCAGAGTTGGTTCGAGCTCATGCGAAAATGCACTAATCTTCGTGGAGAATACTCCGAAAAACAGTGAAGTCTCTAAAAGTTATCTACTATTATATTCCAGTTTTATATGTCATACTTAAGAGACAATCCACGTATTAATTCCTCATCTACTTTTTTAATCAGTTTTCCATTATATTATATTTGTAATTTTGTTTACTAACATTGGTAAACTCTTCGCAAAGTTGTTTCGTAAATTTAGGGCTTGTTTTTTTCTCTCTTTGAAAGTTTTCAACATTGATTGCGCTCTTTCGTTTGATAATTAAACTTTTAGCGAAACGACTGATACACATTTTATGTATGGACTTATTAATGGAAATTTTGTTACGGGCACAAATTGACCGTCATTTAATTGTCCTCTGGTTGAATGGTATTTGTTTAAAAACGTCAGCTGGTGTCCTCTATAAACAACCGATAGCATTGATAGGTTACAAATCCTGTGAATAGTTTACCCTTTCTCCAAATCTAGGAAGGGAGAGACATTAACCGCGTGGTAAGAAAAAGAAGAGTGACAGGTGTCAATAAGAGAGCACATGATTGGAGCTGCTAAAAATTCGTTATGTGTCAGTAATCCGTCTTAATTATTTGAAGCATTAAGATTGTGATTAGTTAAACTCGCAACCCCATAATTGGATTTATATATTTATTATTATTATTTATTTTTTTATATATATATATATATATATATATATATATATATCATATTACTATATTTAAGAAATCGAAGAAAGTGAAGAAAAACCAAAGATTAATGAAATGTTAATGAAAGGAAGCGGCAAAATTTGAGCTATGTCTTTTGTCTCAATTTTGTATGAGCAATAAAATTGATAACTCTATATTGTGTGTAGAAAGAATTCAATTTTATTCGCATAACTTCATTTCATAGTAAATGCCATTGAACCCTTCTACATGAATTTATACACTACGTAGTCTTTCAGTAAGAGAATTTTATTATAACGGGAAACACTTACATTTTTGCCAAACTGCAGTAAATTTTTAACTAAATATAACATTACAGCAGTGAAGTGAAATGAGAAGTATTTTATTTAACCAAATATCATCAAAAAGCCGCGTTGCGTTAGCTGCCCTGCATAAGGTGGGCTTCGAAATTGTGAATCACCCACCCTACAGCCCAGACCTGGCCCCGAGTGATTATTACCTGTTTCCGAAAATGAAAAAAGAGCTGCAGGGTAAAAAATTTACTGCCGATGATGAAGTCAAGGAGGCAGTTTCGGCGTATTTTGCAGATAAAGAGAAATCATTTTTTTATGAGGGTATAAATAAATTAATTGAAAGATGTGAAAAATGTATCCGTCTTGCAGGTGAATATATTGAAAAAGAAAAATAATTTGTTTTTTTTATTTCCACCCCCTGTCCCCCATTCCGCGAATATAAAAACGCTCCCTCGTATATAAAGGTACATTTCATTTTCATAAATGATGGGACATATGTGACTAAGGTAACTTGCTATCCCACCCGAGCCTACCTGTTGCCGCGTTTAGAAATTTCACCCAGCCTTGAGGTTACAGGGGTGGATTCACAAAAAATTAATTAACTAAGATGTTATATGGACGCCACAGTACTACGGAATCCCAAACGCCGTTTAATACAAAAGAGCAGTCACGGTTTGGCCAAAACGACCTATAATCCAATTTGTAGGTGGCAAAAGAAGGTACAGGTGTAAATAACAGTAATAAATATACGTATATTAGGTTCACAATAATTAATTATAGTAGCAGTCAAATAAAATTTAAATTATTAACACTAAAATTACTGAGTGTATAATATGGAACTATTAATGTTTAAACAACAAAAAGCCAACTGCATAATATTAAATTATTAACGTCAAAATTATTGACTGTATACTAGTAAATTATCAATACTAAAATTATGGACTCTATGATATGGAATTATTAATGTTAAAACAAAAAAAAGTAACTGTGTATATAATATTAAATTATCAATATTACAATTACCGACTGTACCGAATATGCAAAAGTAAAACGACAAAACAAAGGTTAAGCGTTTTACGAAACTTGAAGGATGACAAACAACTCCATTCAACCTGGACGGCTGTACAAAAAAACACGCGATAACGATAGAAATTGCCTAATAAATTCAGCATTCTAAAGGTACAATTTCATGTAAAATCTAAATACAAAAAAAATACTGAAGTGATTAAAAAAATTAATTTACTGACTTTAATAATAATTGATACCTTAAATTAACAATTTCGATCACAGGAAAAAAAGAAAAACTAATTACTGACTATAGTAGGATTTAAACGCAGGACTGGATGCAATAAAAAATACATCCTAACGGTTTGAACTTTGCACGATGCTAAGTTAGAACCTTTCGCTAAATAAGTTTGTAAGCGAGTACCGTGTGCGTCGAGATTTTTTCCAACGTTCGGCGTATAGAAAAAAACTTAAATGTATAAAGAAGGCGTACGAAAAGTAATGCAAATATATGGAATTAAAGCTTGCGTATACGGTATGGACATAAATACAGCTGATTTAATACAGATGTTACGAACACGTAACAGTGCACAAACATTTAAAACGCCATAAGTAAAACGACAAATCCTTTAGCTCCTGCTCTTATAGTTACCAACTTAACACTAGTTTTAATACCGGTAAATTTAAAATTAAAGAAAGATAAGACTACGTAATTGCATTTCTCATATAGATTTTAATTAATTTATTATATTCTATTGAATCTTTGGTAAACATTGAAAAGCTCTTAGTTATCAAATTACTCTGTCGAGACTGCTCCTAATTGATAAATAACACTTGTGGTAGTGACTGCAAAATGTAACATTTATTTACTTTTATTGTATTGGTTACGTTTCACTAAAAAACTGCCAAAGACAAAATAAAGATTTTATACTAACTTACACCTCCAAACTATAAACAATTTATATGCTTACCGATTCATACAGTTGCAAAACCCGCAAATAAGCATTTTAAGGAGCACGGATTTCAAGTTACTTTTCGGTCCGAATATACTAGAAAAACCCTTTCAGGAAATGCGAAAGATAAAGTCGAGGTTAATCAGAAATCCAGGATATATGAAATAAAATACCAAGATTGTTACCAAAAATACATTGGTCAAATGAAACATTCGCATTTGCGGCCAGAGAAATCCAATTTAGTGAAACATGTGTTAGAAAATAATCATAGTGTAACAGCAAATTGTCTACATTTAATCAAAAATTTAATCAATTATCGTGAATTAGTTATGAGAACATCTTTATTGTGAAAAAAGATGTGTGTTTAATGCGGATACTATTCTATGAATTCCTGAAAGATACGATCGTTAAAAAGGTTCGTAAGTGATTGCAGAAACAACATTTGTGGATTAAGAGCGAATTTGGTAACTGTTGAAAAAGTTTCGGCAAATTCCAAAAATTATATTAATCAGTAGTCAGAGACCTACCTAAACTGCGTCGTGCAATTCAAAACAAGAGGCATAGCATGCTCAGTAAGGGGATTGTCTTGCTTCATAACAATACTCATTCACACATGACTCCAGAATAATTTGATCATCCTGTGTAAACTCCTAATCTAGTGCCCAGGAACTACCACTTGTTCCTTCACGTTGCCGTCAGCGCTCAAAAAAACCAGTTAAAAAAATAAATAAAATTAAGAAGGGTAGCAGGTTGTGATGAAATTACCCCAGAAATGGCTAAATATCTTGGGCTAATGTAATGGTAATTCCAATACATAAGAAAGAATATGTTAAAGATTGTAAGAATTATAGATCCCTAGTGGCGCTAAAAAGATTCATCTGATAGTTCAAGCTAAACAAATGCTGTTAAATGAGTGTAATAATTTATAAGAAGAAAATGCAGACGTTACAGAAATGGCCATTATAATAATAACGTCGAAGTTAACTGGTATGTGCTACAGCACAGTTTATAGTATTACGGAAAGAGGAGTTAGAAGTGATAAAGGATTTGTAAGGAAATACATAACAAAGTTGGGACGTTGGTATCATTCGACGAACACTACATATGTACAAGCAGGTTGCAGTTGTCACATTAAATAGCTTACAAAAAAATTAAAGGAAATACCGAAATAGAAATTTCTAGAACAACATTGCGAAAATTAAAGCAAAATGTTTCCGATTTGGGGCAATTAGACAAACGCGGTGTTGGAGTCACCAAGGATACAAAAATGACGTCAAGAATATTTAATCGACATGAAAAACTTTATAGATGAAGGGCGGTTTATTTGCTAGGTAGACGAATATCAAGTTTTGTCTACGTCGACACTTACAATACGATAAAAAATTGATGATTCACAAGCATGTTTATTAGATGTACCCTCTTCCAAAGGAAAAATAATTATTATTTTACATGCTAGTTCTGATAGCGGTTGGGTCGCGAAGTATTACTTTCGGCAAAAACAAAAAATTGTAATCTTGACTATCACGAGCCTATCACAGCACCATTATTTGAAGAGTGGTTTCAGAAAAATCATGGACAATGCTTCATACAATTCACGACAAGGGACGAGGCTACCAAATTTGAATAGTGGGAAGGCTGAAATATCGAAGTTTTTACAGTAAAATGACATTTATTATGAAGATAGCTACACAAAAAGTCAATTATTAGAAGTTTTTAGAATAAAAGTTTTCGAAAAGAATACTTTACATACTAGATAGTATGACCACGGTCGCAGAAAACAGTGTTTGCTACCATATTACTGTGTATTTAATCCGATCGAGTTAATTTGGAGTGTTTTCTTAAGAGTGGTAGTTTTCTTATATGCCATTTCAAATAATTTATGCCAGGTACTTCACTAATATTGGGATATTATTAACGCAGTTAAATGCAGTTAATATAAATGGGAAATTATAGGGAGTCTTAATTAGAATTGTATCAGCAATATGGGTTTGACCATTACGTTTTGTAAAATAAAAAGAATTCACATTTTTGTTTATCAGAAATTTTTAAGTATGTCCTAAATTAATATACTTTTAACACATTTCACAAATGCTATGAATGAAGATTCGATATGTCGTTTGGTATAACGGAAAAATAATGATTAACTGGAGATAGTTTTTAAAACCATAATCACATACTAAATACTTTCGATTATATCATACATGGGTATATAATTAGGTATTAAATATTTAACAACAGTTTTAAATTATTTTGCTATTTACTAATCGTTTATGGTCAAATTATAAGTATTTTTGTAATTCTAAACATTAACAATTTGTACAACTAAGATGTTTCTCCTTGGATAAAGTGCTTTTTACTAATATGAAATAATGATTATCTAGGTTTACCAACATTTTCCCTTTTCTGTCCTTCGTTCTAATGGTAAAAACTTCTTTTTTATACTCACTATTATAAATATCCATCGCACCTTCAAAAAATCGTGGTACATAATGTTCTAAAACTGTCAATGTTGTATTCAAGTCTTCTAAAACACCCACGACAGCATAATGTTGATCTACTGCTCGTTTTGCTCTTTGTAATGCTCCTTCCGTATTAAACGGTGTGCATTCTTCATGATGACCGCAAAAGAACATTGATTGCCTACGGTGATCTCCTATACCTTCCCGTTTTGCTCCTTTTATATATCTACATTCCCTATCGCCTGATAGCACACAAGTTTCGAAATCCTTAAAAGTATAGATTGGATTAAAACAAATTTTCGAAAAATACATTTCAGGTACCTTTTTTAACCATTTTGGATCAGGTAAAGGTATATCCGGAAAAGCGATTTTCCGTTCAACGTAGTACCAAGGCGCTCTAACATAATAATACCACGAAATGACCCTTTCAATAGGATCACGAACTAAATTTACATATATGGGTTCGGATATTCCAAACCTACAAAAATAATAAATGTATAATGAAATAATAGACGAAAAATTATTTATAGTTAAATAGAAGTCGTTTAAATTCAATCAGTTGATATATTGACAGTTACTGTAAACAAAATTGCACTAAAATACCGAAATAGGACGAACTTTCCGGTTGTAATCATTTTAAGTTTATTATTTAAGATTAACTAAATATGCAATTTAAGTTTCTGTGTATACTTGGGTTTCATAAACTGCGGTATATAGCTTCGATAGTTATTAAGGGATCTATATGCATTTTAGAGACACATAACAATATATGTTTTGGAGCAATTACGATATAAATAGAGAAACATGAGTTTCATTTCCCCTCTTAACCACATTGATATCAGATTAGGCTTATACACTATTAGATTTGGCCATCATAATATATTCAAAAATATATACAAAAATATATTTTTATCTTTATAATAGGGAGTTACCAAAGAAATATATAGGCGTATATTATCAGGAAATATTAAATTTGTTTTAAATATAAAAGTAAACATTTTTATGTCAAAATTCTCATAATTTTCTGTAGGGTGTATATTCTTGAATTTGAAGGATGTAGTTGAGTAATATGTTGTAAAATGTCTTAGACTGGATATCATAAATTGTCCGGTCTCTTAGGATATCTCCACCCCTTTTTTTCAATGCTGAGCAAAACAGTAACTTTTAATATTTTTTGCAGGTAGGCTTTATTATTATACCGTACTAATAAAGGTTGCCCTATTACATATTTTATATTTTGTGAGGAGGTAGCAACATTCCCTATACACTTTTATGTGCAATAAAACTATAGCACGTATTTTTCTGTTTTCTATTTCAAGCATCTTCTCTTCATACTTTTGTTTTCTGGCTCTTTTTCTTTCTCCTTTAGCTTCTGCAATTTATATCCATTGATCACTGGTAATCATACATAGAAGTTTTTCTTTTCTTATGTTCTTTTTTGAAAATTTGATCTCCAACTATGTAATAATATTATCTACAACATCTGATAGATTTCTTTCCTCATATATTTGATCCTGATTTATCAAATAAATCAGGTTGCTATTTGGTTTGAACGCTTCTTAATATTTTTTTCTTGATTTTCATCCGGTGTCGTGTTTTCTTTTTTACTTGAAGGAGGCTCTACATTCTGTAAAATATTAATTTTTTGTTCAATTTGGGAATTTGTTTCCGATTTATATATCCATTAAAATTAAAAAATTCTGGAAAAGTGAAGTCGGTATCTTGATTATCGTCCTTATTATATGACATTGTTCTATTTAAATATTCTGATTATTTACTTCGAAATTCTAAACTATACTAAAATTAAGTTCTTCAACTGTTGTCTTCTGCCGAACCTTATAGACTCTAAGACTCTCTATTCATATTTCCTTCCCATATTTTATTAGTTTTGAAAGTTGCTTCGAATTCTGATATGAAGGAGGCAAATTCATGTTTTATGTTGTTTTCAAAATGTTCATGCATTTTATTCAAACTAACAGAAACATCTTTCTTTTGAACTCTTTGACCATTGTGTGCAAGCACCACATTTTCTTCCAGGCCGATTTAAGTGGCAAAAAAACGATATTTAACGGTTGACGAATGCAAGTAATTGAGCAATAAACAAACAAATATTAGGGGTTTGTCATGGGAAAATTTATTCAAATGAATAGACATATGATTATATGATTATCTAGAAAGCTTATAACTGGAGAGACAACATTACGTTTTGTTAGAAAAATATCAAATACATTGTAAAAATATTCATAATATGTACTGCTTTGCATCCACCTAGAATCAGTTTTCTCCATCCAGGTGGTGCAACTTTAAAGATTGCCTTTGTGGATTGATTATCTAAAAATGGTTAAAGATGAAGCAACTAGGCCTTCCCTTTATTGTTGAAACTAAAGCACTTTTTGAGTGTAAGTTTTTCGTTTAATGCATGTTCCACATTAATTCTATATATTGTAGTATCTCGTAGTTTAATGTTTAAAAAGATCTGATATTTAAAATCTGTCTTTATTCTTTCCACAGTTTTTGGCCAGTAATCAAATTCCGTCTTTTAAAAGAATTAAACTACTTTCTTCCCACCTGTTATTTTTAAATGGTGTCTTGAAATTTCTTTCTCCTATCGATTTTTCTATAGAATACAATATACTATTTTTATCAATAGATTCAGAACCCAAACTTTTCAATTCGATTATTTCTGCTTTTAATTTACTCCGTGATATTGTTCGTGGAATATTATGAAGAACTACAGATGGAATACTCATTCCTAAAGTAAAAAATTCCTGTCTCTGAACATAATTTATTAAGTATCTTCCAGCTTATCATGTCTTTCAGCGATCAATACATTTTCAAGTGTTCTTTGCTGTACTGATACAATGGACCACTTCTTCACCCAGCCATTTTATAAAATAGCGAACTACGGAAAATTATTTTATATTTTTGACTAATGGCAAAGAAGTAGGTGTGACATTTATGTAAACTAAGAAATCTTGTTAAATTGGAAAAGCTGTCTTTTTTGGTCACTACCTTGCAAAAGCTGGTGTATTTGGTATTTTTCGATACTAGTTTGAACCAATATTTAACTTTTAGATTAATGAGATATATTTTTTGTAAAATCTTACAGTGAAGTATAGATAATTTTATACTTAAGAGTATAATAAAGTATACATAATAAAAGAAATTTAAAAAAATCAACTAATTAGTAGTATTCATAACTTTTCATCTAAAGAAAAATTATAACAATTGCTCACTTGAGATCATAATTATTAGATATATGTTATATTTAACACCGATTTAGAGGATATTTGTTAAAGACACATGAAACTTAACGAATTAAATTTTATAATCCATCAAATGCTTAAGAATATCTTAAAAATTGTAAATTTATGTCAAAGGAGCAAAAATTCGTACAGTGCAAAAACTGGTACATCTACCCTAGTATAAACATGGTTTATATACAGAGAAATAATTGTGTTATTATATATATATATATATATATATATATATATTACAATTAATTAATGTATATATAAATATAAATATATTACAATTGTATTGAATCTATAAAATATTTAATGTACGTATTTACTTGTTAATTATTCTTATTAACATTAAAATATACTCAACACATTTGTATAACCGTTCATATAGATGATCTTAATTTTTGTGTATCGTTGATTATTTAATATAGTTTCTTGAACACATGTTACTATAATTATTGTCATAGTTTGATTTTTTATTTATAAAGTATTACTAGCTTAAATCAGTGAGTGTAAAGAATAATATGTAATATCAGAGAGGTTAATACATAATGGTTTAATAATGAAGATAACATATGTTTTTATATAAATAAAGATATACTATTGTTTAGACTAAATTCATAACAAGATTACAATGAATCATCATCATCTTTATGAATATCTTAAGACAAAAAGAATTTATATTGTCAAGTAAAACTATCTTTCTTTTCTTTCATAAATTACAGATATCAAATTTGTAATAAAAGTCAAAAGTTTAAAATTAAAGTATATTAGATAAACCTTTATTATAAGCAATTTTAACTTTCGAAATGTATTATTTAAACTTTAATGTACTTGAAATTCTTAACTTGCTAATGAATGCTTTCGTAACTATGGAAACCCAATAGGGTTGTCATATTGTCTTATACACTTGAAATGAAAATTCATTTATACAGTTGTATATTCATAATTTTTATTTTTTCCCTGTTTATTTGATTTAGTGCTTCTATTTGAGTCTAGTTTTTGTTATTATTTTTTCTCCATTTGTTTTATTTGGTTATTTTGTAGATTAGTATTTTTATAGATTTTTTAATATATGTATATATATAGTTGTAGTATATAGTTGTCGAAATATGTATACAGAATACGAATACTAAGCGATTAAGTTAATCAACCACAGCTTTCATCAAAATTATCATTGATGTCTTGACAAAAAATCAATTTAGTTTGCTCTCGCATTTTCTGAGCTACATTTGGCGATGAAAGGAAATTGTTTTGAATGAATTGAAGACTTAAATGTCATTCTTAAATCTTTTTATTGGTATCAAAATTGATTATTTCGTGGATTTAAATTAAATTTATTATTCTAATTTGATATTGAACGTTTTTCAACAATATAGTAATACATCAATTTTGCTATTATATTTGTATAATTTATTGTTGAGTGTAATTTACTAGTACAATTATTTCTACAAAAGTGGAGTATGACTTCGTTCTTCTAGTTGAAACATATAACGAAATTACTGTATATAGCTTACTCTGAAAAGTTGGTAAAGCATACATGCTTTATATATACACTGGGTGTTTCGTAACTCGAAACCATGGCGGCTAACGATGCTTGATCTTCTGGAGCCAATCGGATAGTTTCTACTCGCTGTACTCTGTCTTGATGGAAACCAAATTCATTTTTTATACTAAGTAGGCGCAATAATTCCATAAATGTTTGCGATCCCACTTTAGGAACTCTGTTAAAGAAAAGTATTTCTTGCATTGCTTTCCGGGTATTGTTAAGTTGCCACGGCTCTAATAATGTCATCTGAAACTATGAGATCTATAGGAAATAATCTTAATTCAATATTGTATTCTTAAATGTAATAAAATCAAGAAAATTGCTTAAATTGAAAAATAATATTTATTGTATGTAGATATATGTATGTATATAAACACACACACACACACACACACGCACGCGCGCGCGCGCACACGCACACGCACACGCACACACACACACACACACGCGCGCGCGCGCAATAAACACATCAAATGAAATGCATGCAACAGGCACGCTAAATATACTGCTCATGTTTAAGAACATCCCGCAGAAAGCGTTGAAGTAACAAACATCACTACGAGGATAGTTCGACAAGTAGTGAGAATGACACATAGGTGGCGCTCTAATTGGTAAAACAAATGCACTGTAATTTAGGTTGGCTATTTATATGTTTGCATTCCGATATTTAGATAAAACAATTAAATATCGGAAGAACAAAACTCTTAACGTGAAGATTAATCATACCGACGACTGAGAGCAAAAAAAGCTTTAAAGAAGAAGTAATGATCCATGTATTTATTTTGCGCTCACGAAATATATATATCATTCTGACCTCGTAGACATACACACACACACACGCAAGTATACTAAGTATTGTTTAATACTTACTTTTATTTTAATCCTATTTTACCATATTTTACTCCACAGCTTTTTATTACTCGATTTGTTTTTATTACAGCATTTTCAATTGCTTGTATTTTGCTTTTACTTATTGTTCTAGCTTCTTGTTTATTTTTATTTAATATATTCAAGCTCTAAAGATTCATTTCATTTAAATACTAAATAAAATTTTAAGGGTAATACTGTTATTTTAATTCCCCAAATAATTTTTCTTTTAGTTTGACATGTATCCTAGACCTCTGATGCACTATCATAAATAAAACTACTAATAAATTATTAATCTAACACAACGATAGAATATAATACGAGGATAGTTTGACAAGTATTGAGAATGACACATAGGTGGCGCTCTAATTGGTAAAACAAATGCACTGTCATTTAGGTTGCCTATTTATATGTTTACATTCCGATATTTTGATAAATCGGTTGATTAGTTTATTTTTGACAGCTGATTGAAAAAGAAATAAAAGGTGAGCTTCGGGAAACATTCGGTGAATCTACTCCATCATCCGCCACAATAAGTAGATGGGTAAATGAATTTAAATGTGGTAGACCAAGCTGTGTAATAAAGCGCGCTCTGGAGCACCCAAAATCGTGACTTCTAAGGAAATGATTATAAAAATCCATATTACTACGCAAGATCGACGACTCAAAGTGAGAGAGATAGCAGACATGGTAAACATTTCAACAGAACGCGTACACCACATTTTAACGAAAGAATTGGGCCTTTCCAAGCTTTCGACAAGATGGATGCCGTGATTGCTTACGACTGATCAAAAATTCACTCGTTTGCGCATTTCCAATGAGTGTTTGGACCTTTATAAGCGGAATCCGGTTGATTTTTGTAGGCGAGTTGTTACTTGCGATGAAACTTGGATACACTACAGTACACCCGAAACTAAACAACAGTCGGAACAATGGTTAGAACGTAGTTCTGCACCTCCAAAGAAAGCGAAAACCACTTTATCGGCGAACGAGATGATGACATCAATTTTTGGGGATTCAAAGGGCATTTTGCTCATCGATTACCTTCAGAAAAGTGCCATAAGGAACGGACAATATTATGCAAAACTTCTACAAAAATTAAATGTTGACATTCGTGCTAAACGTCCGGGAATGGCAAAGAAAAAGCTTCTGTTTCACCAAGACAACGCTCCCTCGCATACCAGCACAGTTGCGATGTCCAAAATACACGAGTTGCATTTCCAATTAGTACCGCATGCGCCTTATTCGCCGGATCTAGCCCCTTCCGACTCCCACCTTTTTCCAAAATTGAAAACGGCACTAGGTGGAAAATAATTTTCGTCTAACGACGAGCTTATCATCTTCGCAAATGAGTATTTTGCAAGCCTTCCGGAATCGCATTTTAGAGATGGCATAAGGGCATTGGAGCACCGTTGGAATAAATGCATTGCTCTTTTAGGAGAATGTATTGAAAAATAAAAATTATTTTGTATTTAAAAACTTCGTTTTTCTTTTCCATTCTCACTACTTGTCAAACTACTCTCGTACTTTGTTGTTGATTCAAAATTTTGTAGTGTATTTAGTATTACACAGAATAGCTTCGTCGGTACATCTTGACAACATTTCACTGATAGCTAATAAAAATAAAGGGTGCTGAAAATATTTCACTGTATATACAATGATTTTAAGTATAGATTTTTTACAACCTGAAGTCTCATTACAGCTTTATCATAGTTTTTCCTAAATGGTAGATTCAAAGCTTGAAATTGGATATTTATAAGTAGAGATCAGAATCAGGATGGACTTAAAACTGCTTAAATTTATAAAGAAGGCGGCACAAGAATATACTACTGTTGGAAACGTATTGTAAATATGTACAAAATTCCATTTAAGCCTGCTTCCATTTGTTAGGAACAGAATTATTTCAAAAAAAAAAGATGAAAAAATAACACTGGATTGTACAGTTGACTGTAATAGAAGGATAAAAGTCATCGTATCGAACGCTAGATATTTCAGTAACTGACGTTGGATACGTTCAATTAGTGTAGCTTGTTTATAATAAATAGAATATCATAAGACTCCAATTAGTGTATAAAACAATGAAATATGTGTGCGTGTATACCTGTCTGTACATATGTGTTATTTTTATTTATGCGTGAGTAAAATTATTACACCTCGCATATAATACATTTATTTGATAGCGTGGGCACTGTACCCTTATATTTTCATCTATGTACGCCGGTATATAATCATCATTTATTTCCATGGTCTCGATCTATAATTATAAGACTGGAATCTCCACCAACAGTATGGATTTCCATTTTTTGTTTGAAGATTATTTTGTAAGTAGGTCTAAATTTCTATGTTGCCACGAGATGTTTCTGTTCTATCAGGTGTGTATTCCACTTTAGTTTTACTGAACAAATTTGAAACAGATAACTCTTATTGTTGTCTCTTTGCACAAACATTACATCTTTTGATTTATCGACGATATTCGTGCTGGAAAGATTTATACCTATTTATGAACATTTAACATAAAATGAAACCAAAGCTGTATTAAATTCTTTACAATATACAATTCAAAGCAATGCTTTTATATATTAGTGCATAATTTACTGAAACTATAAAAACATAGAAATTGTAAATTATTTTAATGTATATGTAATATCAATCGTGTGTTTGTATACTATTTGCATATGTATGTATATATACATACAAAAACAGAATCATCGTATCGACCATACGAATTTACTAGATTCACACAAGTGTGAATTTGAATGTAATTTGAATGATCACTACTTCTAAACTATCCCTAGTTTTGATCACTTATTTTTGTTTATCGATTGCTCGATTATTGCTACCAAAAATATCGCTTATCTTTAACAAACACAAACATTGTCTATGACTTAAAATATTAACTTACAATTACTTAAGAATTTTTAGATAAACAATATATTTTGTGTTTTACAACTAAAGTCTTAAACATTTGATACATACTTTTTATCAATCTATATGTATACATATCTGTAAAATCATACCTTTCCTGTGCTTTGTAGTAATTTCATCATGGCACGAACTCTATTCGGTGTTGCCGGTGCACTATTGCCTATAATTGAAAATAGAAATGTCAGAGCAATTTTTTCCGTCATCTAATATTACCTGATGCAATTTGATTGGCGGAAATTATATCGTCCGGTTGCAGTTTTATTTCCATTTCGCGCAACTTCGTATTTAAATCCCTGGTATGTAGGAAAAGAAAGAAAGTAGTTGATATCGCAATAAGGGCTACCAGTTCGCTGGCTCTGAAAGCACAAAAGATTTGCTCAAAAAATTTTAAAGTAAATTACGCGCAAATTGTAATTTGCATTTGCTTTTATTAATTAAATGCAGGTATTTTGTCTAATAATATCTCTAGTGCAACTAAGTACTAGGTCACTGGGAATGAATAGAACATACAATTTACATAATTGCGAGCTTTTTTTTTCACTATCGTCATCAAGTAGCTAACCTACTCCTAAGGTGTAATATAATTTTATTTCAAAGAAAGTGTGTCTATAATGAAACCAGTTGCCTAAAATCATATATTCTCTAACTGAAATTAGTTTTTCAGGAAAACAATAGTTATATTTATTACAATTAAAGTGTCTACATTAGTAATAATAAATAAATGGTCTGACGAAAGCGAATAAAGATGAAATGGAAATGTTTCAAGGTAATTGCGATGTATTGTATAAATGAGAATAGCAACAGGAAAAGGGATGACTACAAAATCAACATTAGAGAAACTGCGAAAACCGTCAGTTTAACGCATGATTGCCATAAATTAGGACTTTTTTCAAGGAATACCTTATCTACCACAAAAGAAATTTTCAAGTTAATTACTAGAATATTCTTTTTAATATTATATTTGATTTATTTTTTAATTTATTTCATGTACAATCATGATTATGTTTAATTTCTGTGAAAAATTTACCTGTTTCGTAGAACGAGAATCTATTTCACCTGCCTATTGCAACGCTTATTTAAATTCATGTATTATAGAGCATTAAAGTACTTGTCTTTTAACGATATTGTTTTAAATGATGTCATAATCTCTAATCATATAGCGCTTTTTACTATTTTTTAATTTTGGTGTGGCTTTTCTGAAAAAACAACAGAGTCGACGTTTTACTAAATTGGAGTACGCGTAGTGCTTTAGCGATAAATTCTCTACATGCTGTTAAATGTTTTAGGGCGTCGTACTCTCGGTACACACAGACACAGTAATATATAATACATACAAATAAAAGTACACCTACATATCGTTCGATTCTTACCTTTTATAACCGTTCCGTCTATCTTTTATATTAATTATTTTTATATATAAATAACGCGAACTTATTCCCACCGCTTACCAACTCTCCCGGCGTGTACTGTACTTATTTGAAAGAAAATAAATAAATATATACTATATATACATACATATATATGTATATATGTATATATATATATATATGTGTGTGTGTGTGTGTGTGTGTGTGTGTGTATACGTATATATAAATATTTTTTTTCTTAATTATTAATTTTAAACTATGTACTTGAAGCTTTATTGTTTTATGATTTAATTTAATTAAATCAAATTTTATTAACAATTTCTTATTTTCTTTCATATAAGTACAGTACACGCCGAGAGAGTTGGCAAGCGGCGGGAATAAGTTCGCGCAGAATTAGAAGAAGTGGAATGTCTTACAATAGAAATAACATAAAGGTTTAAAACACTATAGGACATGAAATGGCGTGTATGTTTCTGAAAGCGACTACGGCGCAACTCCACCACTTGCCATCTCTCCTGGCGATTATACTTTCACTATAACTGACAAAGATCAACACAGTAATTAAAATGTTTAAAGGATAAAGAACACAGAAATAAAAAATAAATATTGAAATAAATAAAATTACTTTAAATAACAACGAAACAGAACGGACAATATATCAAGAAAATAAAACCTTGAAAAGATCCCTTCCATCTATAAAATGAATAATCGATAAGATAGACAGAACTAAAGAAATGCAATATAAGAACAACTTTTATTCCAGGTGGAAAAATAGAGGAGACGCTCCCAAAGATAAGGTGGAACTAGATCAACAACTTTACAAAATTTTTTGCATGGTCTCCACAAATAAACAAATAGACGGATTAGCTTGAGGAAGAACAAACACAAGATTGCTTGGGCAATGGGCATAGACTTCACCAACCTAAAATCTCGAATAAAAAATTTGAATATGCATACTAGAACAATAGCGGATGTAATTGAAATTAATAATGAATCAAATTAGATGAATAGGCGGGCGACGCTTAACATTTGTGGCATTCTTGGGAAGCACTAATTTTTATTTAAAAGGGTATCAACTGCAATGCAATCGAAAAATGAACTTAACGACACCGTTAAGACAGAGGTTGTACACACTTGTTGCAATCTACACAGTCATAATACTGGTTCCAGCTTAACAATCCAATTGCAAAAATATGTCTCGCTGAATCAGAGCGAAGAGTACAAAAAAAATAAAAAAATATGATGTGTCGTATACTCGGCCCCAGCTTCAACTGTTTATTGAAAAGGACTATTTAAATGTCACAACAGAAAAGGTTAATATTTGAACCGATATTTTGTAATACGATTTGATGAAAAGTGAGACTCAACTACTAGAATATATTTCGGAAAAACTGTTATATTTCTGCCATTTTTTTATGGTGACGTAAAATTAATTTCTGACATTTGAATTGAAAGCTTTACCAGTGTGAATACATTGTTTAATGGAGAATCTTAAAACATAAACGCGTAATTAACGATGCAATCCAATATTTATTTTTGATAGGGCTAAATACATCTGCAATTTTAGGTGATATGTAACAAACTTTAGGAGCCAAAATTGATCGTTGAGATGCGGAATGTAAATGAGATGATGATATGAATATCGAAAATAGTCAATAAAATTAATGTTTATGTCTCCAACGTTCGTAGAATTGGCATCCAGGAGATGGTCATCGTGAGCGTATTGACTGAATGCGAACATAATAATTTATATCTCTAATTGGATATATTTGAGTACGTAGAATAACGGCTATGATTTTTTTGGAAATCGAAGAGAACAATTTGCATTGACTATTTTGCAAATGATCAAATCGTCAACGATCGTTCTTCTATAGAAATCTTCTGAAGAACGACTTAGAATTTTCTTTAAAATGCCTCGCGTCAAAGCGCAAAATTAAATCTATTAAGACTTCATGCCCCACCCATTCTAGTTCTCAGACCTAACATCAGTTTACTTCTCAAACTTAAATTTTTATTGCTAGAAAGAAGTTTCGCGTGGATGAAGAATGTATTGCAGCAATAGAGCAGTATTTTTAATACGTATCTTGAGGAAGATCATTAAAAAAATGGCATAATAGTAGATGGGTTTAGCCGGTTCTGCCAGCGCCTCCGCCTCCCTGACAACACAGGCGGATGTCACACACTGACATTACGCGCTGACGCCATACCCAGTCTAACTCACAGTTACAAAAATAAATCAAAGTTGTCACAACCAGTCTACATCACATGACGCGTTATATACGAGGTAAAATTAAAAAGTTTGATGGAAAGAAAAATTTGAAAAATCAAGATCACTTTACGCCAAAAGGGTATTAATACAGGGTGCGGCGCGGAAACTTACTGATTTGAAAGGTCAATAAAAGAAAAAGTACTAGAGATATAATGATAGTTTAATTTTTCGTGTAAAATACATAATCTGAATTTTTATACTACGTAGTTTTAAAGATGAGATCGGTCAAATGTCGGCCTTCGTTGTCAATGCATCGAATAAGCCGATTTCTAAAGTTTCGTTCAACTCTTTCAAGCATATTCACGGGTATGTTGGCGATCGCTTGGCGTATGTTGTTTTTTAAGTGAGGTATGGTGTTTGGACGGTCATTATAAACAATGGATTTCAGATAACCCCATAAGAAATAGTCACATGGTGCCAAATCGGGAGAACGGGCCGGCCAAACAAGGTCGCCTCTCAAGGAGATTTGGCGCTCTGCGAAGTGTTGTCTCAAAAGATCCATCGAAAGTCGGGCTGTGTGTGCCGTGGCTCCATACTGTTGGAACCAGGCATCCCTAATATCCATTTCAGCCAGGTTAGGCAGAAAAAAATCCTGAATCATTTGTGTGTAACGAGCCGCAGTTACCGTCACTGCGCGTTCATTTTCCTCAAAGAAATAAGGACCAATTATCCCCACTCTTGACAACGCACACCACACAGTTACTCGTTCACAATGAAGTGGTCGCTGATGAAGTTCACGCGGATTGTTGTCACCCTAGTAACGCATATTTTGCTTATTTACGCACCCTGAAATGTGAAAGTGAGCTTCGTCAGTAAAGAACACGAGTGCGTTCTGAGGCAAGTTTTCACGGAGCTCTTCACATGCATTTCGGCGAACGAGAAAATCACGTACACTAAGCTCTTGTGACACAGTCATTTTGTAGGGATGAATGTTAAGTTCATTGTGGAGAATTCGTCTCAAACTGCGATCCGAAATACCCAGGGCAGCAGTGTGTTTCCGTGCGGAACGCCGTGGAGAGCGCAAAATGATTGCCTTACTCTCTCAACGTTGTCAGGTATAGTGACAGTACGCCTACCACCTGATCCACTTTTTATCACACTGCCACTAGCCCTAATGTGCCCACCCACGTAACAATCGATTGCCGTCCAGGCACCAGACCTGCAGGACGAATATTGAACTGAGCGCAGAACGCTCTTCGAGTGGCGATAATGGAACGGCCATTAGAAAAATAAGTCTCCACGGCGAACGCGCGCTGCTCCTTCGTCCAACGCATGGCGAGAACTGACTAGATATGTAATAAAACTTCATGAACTCTGCTTTCGAATGAGACCATCCCCACCCTTTGTCAACCCCGCTTTGCTGCTTGGCGCCAAATACAAATCAGCAAGTTTCCGCGCCGCACCCTGTATAAATTAAAAACAAAATGACGCTTCGCCAAAAGGCCTTTAATATAAATTTATAAATTTACAAAATTTCTTCCTCAAAAGGGAATTAATATAAATTTAAAAATCAAGATGGCGCTTCGCTAAAAGGGCGTTAATATAAATTTATGATGACCGCCCATAAATTTCAATTGTATTACTAAGTGTAAATTTACTTAAATTAATAATTGAGTAATATTGCGAAATAATTTAAAAAAATACTCATTTGAACTGTACATAATATAATATATAATTTCTACAAATAAAACATATTTACAATTCAACAGATTAATCTCATTACTTCTATATATTACTTATGAAATGATATGTTAGCTTTCATAAATAAATTCAAACAAAATATTAATATTCTCTGAACAAGCACTATGATAAAAACAAGCTGTATTACTCCTAATTAAATTAGGTACATTATTAACCTATTCTAAATATATAATATATATAATAACAATGTCAACCTTTTCCATAAATTTTCGTATAATACAAATATTATTTAATATTACAAGTATACATACATTTCAAGTCTACGAATTTATTATATTTAATGTTCGAATAGTTATTTTCCAACCAACAAATTTCTTTTTTTTCACTATACCTTATCTCAGAATAGGGAGTATGATTGTATAAACGTCACTTTTCGGTTTAATATGTACAACCTATCCAAAATTAAAATTAAATATTATTAAAATAAATATGTATATCATGAAATTTTCTTTTCAATAGAAAAGTAATGTATGTATTCGTAAGTCATAAATGATTGATATTCATATCAAATTTATTTGTGAAATTCAAGGAAAAATGTAAACTACTGTTAAAATTTATTATAAAACTATAAAACTAGCTAATTTGGTACGTAGACTTCCGCGGTCGTGGTCCATGCTATCTGCTTCTGGGTTTCCGGGCTGGAACCGCGTCACTAGTATATCTGCCGACGTTTCGTACCCATTTGTATGGGACATCTTCAGGGCTGAACTACTGCACTGAAACTAGCTAAAACTAGCTGTACAACTCATAGATTCATCTCTAATTATTTTTCTCAATATTTTGGAAGTTCGTTTTTAAAAAAGAAACCATGAACCGCCTTACACTACGTTTGACAGATTCATCAAATTCTAGAAGCTTTGAATGCCTGCCTACTCGTTCTTTAGGAGGGCTAACTTCACCTATCTGTTTATATTCTTGGATAACTCGATATACTACATATATAACTCGATTTGGCCAGCCCTACAATACATTCCTTATAATATATTGTTATAGAAGTAATACCTACAACTTACTTAACGTTTCAGAGATGTTCGTTACAATTGCTGTCGTTTCCATTGGTGGAGTTTGCAGCGTTAATATTTTATATATGTATATTCAAAACTGTTTCTTTTCATGCGTCAGGTGTCTCAGTCGTTCACGCTTTCTGGGTGGTGATACTAACTGTTTGCTAGAACCTTGATGATCACTCATTATATTTTTGTACTTAAAAGTACAGATTTTATTAAATAATACAGAAAAATATAGTAAAACAATGCAAAAATGTAATTAAACGTTTACAGGCTATGAAAAATGGCGGATATCTGACATTCATTTATCCATATTAAACTTGCCTGTTCAAGAACCAATGGAATCTTTTAAAAATATATATTATTTTGGAGCAATATTTGAGTCACTTTTTCTTATTCTGAGACAAGGTATGTATACTATAAAGCTGTTGAAATAGCTTGATGTGATGAAGATCTCCTTAGGTGTAAATTTCGGAGTGGAATGATTCGAGCCGATGCTGATATACCTGAGTTCTATGTGTTGGCGTTAAAATCACGTTTAAACTATGTTGCAATTATTTTATTCGTTGGTGAAATCTGTTTTTGTCTGCGGATGACATTCTATATTCAAACAGTTTTCTAAAATTAAATAATTTTCTTCATAATGCCGGTAAGAGGTTTGTACTCCATGATGTCATGCAGAATGAGACAATATGCAATTGTATTCTTCGGGAAAAGGCATGTCTGCTTCTACAATATTTCCAATTTAATATCTACACTCGAAGATTTTACACTCTCGTTTTGTTTAGAATAATCTATCACATAAAGAGGGTAATGATGAAACGTCTTTATAATCTATGAGAGGTTGTGCGATAAACCTTCCATATTAATTAGATTGAAAAGCGAGAGTACGAGAGGTAAGCCGTAGTATGGCGCTTGATATTCATTTGTAGATTTAGATTATTGTATGGACAGCTCTGAGAATTTAAATGTAGTGTTATACTATTTATTATTGCATGAGTCGAGTCGGTAGTATTAGCTAGAGCATTATCTTTTTTGTTCGTTTGAAATGTTAATCTAGTAAAGCGAGGCTTCTCCAAATTCATACTATTTTAACACTCCATACGCTTTTCTTGTTATTTTTCAGCGATGGTAGTTCGTGAAAATCTGATTTTCTAAACGACATATACTAGGGTTTATTGGTATTCAATGTTTTTAATTAAAAGTTTCATAGAATTGCATCGTTGATAGCAATGTGAGGTATATGCCATTCTACTTTATTTTCATACATAGCTTTCTTCGTACCATTGTCTCCCGTATTCTTGTAAAAATTATCATCTGTTCGACCTTTTAATAGTACGAGCGCATGGGAAATGTTAAACATGCTTATAATCCTCCATCATACCCAAGGGTTGCTTCAATGGTAGAACTGCATTGAACTGATTATTTGATAGCGTTGGTTGTCTACCTTTTTCAAAGAGATACTAACCAGATATTTGTAGAAACTTACTCTCATTATCAGTCAGAGTTAGAAAAGCATTAATTGTACTTATTATTCCTGGTTTAACAATACAATCTTCTTCAACTCCTAATTCGTATTGTATCTGATCAAAGAGGAAAGCATATGTATTATTTGTAAGTTTACAGTCACCAGTTACATCTGCGGCTGCCTTAAGTTTACCTTCGATGTATACATATATAACTATCTCCACGAATTGTGTAAATATAGCTCATCTATCTTTCATCTTTACGATAAATCCCCGCGCTTGAAGGAAGGCTTTGTTGATAGGTGTTACCTGTGGACAGGTATTGATTTGCTAGTCACTGCAGACTGACTGATCCAATAACGCTATCGCTATATTGCGAATCCCTCCTTACCTTATAGTGCATGTTTGCTAAACATACTACCAGTGGAATCATCAGATCTAAAATCTATGAAATAGAGACTATCAACCTCACATTGTAGCGTTGTTGTTTAGTTTTATTAACAGCAGTTTATTATTATTTGTTATATCGCTCTTCCGGGATGCTAATTGTTTCTGTAAATAAGTCTCTAGATTACCAATTTCATAACCATTCAGTATAATTATAACTTGATCATCATAGTAAAATTTATTGTGGTCCTCACATACAATGGGGATTGTATTGTAGGTGTGTAATTCAATGAGGCCCAATATAAAATTGTTTAGATCATCTAATTTAAAAGGTGGATAATAATCGGCACAGAATATGTGTTTCGTACTCTTTAACGTAAACGTGCTCGACAAGGCAACAACCTTATTTAAGGTTCGACATATGACTATATAAGAAGTTTTGACATTGTTCAAAATGTTTTTCATTGAATTTTTGAAATCTCCTGTGATGATAATTGACAGTTTTTAAATTACTGCACTGATTTCGAAAGATGTGTTAAATTTCCAAATGAATCGAAATAGTTAACTTCTTGCTTATTCTTAAAATATGCGACCGAATGAGTTCCCGGATCTGATGTAGAATGCAGAGTATGACTACGCGCTCATTATTATACGTTTTTTTAGGTAAATTGTTTCTCATAAAGACGACTGTGACATTTTTTAAATGTTGCCCAAACTTTAAATTATTTATGTTGGTGAAAGCTCTTCGTGATAACCGCTTCAGTAGTTTTATGCTTGTTTATATAGCTTCAAATACAAATCTAAACCTTTATTATACAGCTTCGAATATAGACTCTGGCCCTCCCCATTGCGACAGCTTCCATTACCTTGTTGTGTCATCTCCAACTCCTTTTTCTATGCTCTCCGTCCGAGAAGGCTCCTAGTGTCAAAAGATTGGAAAATAACGGCATAAGGGGTAAAGTACCACCAGATTTTGGAACAGGTATAACTCCAGGTGTTCATATATTTTTTCTTTTGCATCAAGAGATATTTTAACACATTCGACAATATTTTTATTTTTAGATTTTTAAGAGCGCCTATTGCTAAAGCAACAAACTCTTTCTAAAGAGAACTTTACGTTTGAAACCGAATCCAGTTCATTTCTTTTTTGTAGTTCTTCGGTGTACTTTCTTTACTATCTTGTTGAAATTTAAACCCAATCCTAATTTTCGTTTAACTTTCATACTCCCTGCCACTAATAATGGAGGTGCTTTCTTACCGAAACTTCCGTCTTTATATTTTACACAATTCCAAGCTTTTTCTTGAAAAATTTGATCTGCTTCATGGCGACCTTTAATTTCCATGCTTTTCGAATAAGCAATGTCGTGTTCCTTACACGTCATATCTAGTGGATTTATTCCTCGATGTCATTTCGTCATACAATTCGTTAGCTCATGACAAGACCGCAAGTATAGGTAACCGAGTAAGTGTAATTCGATAAGTAAATTGCTGATCAAGGCATTTAACACACCACCACCTTCTTTGATTAAGCATTTGATTCAATGATATATCATTGGTGAATACCTTATATACCCTCTGTATATAATATGCGTATTGTTAAACAAGTAAAAAACTTGGATGATAAATTACTTAACAATAATTCATTTCGAAAACAGTATATTATTACCAAAGTGATCCGATGTATTATATGTGGAACACCAAACTGTGAAAAAAATAGTGTTTTAATAAGTTTAATTAATTGAAACAAATTGTCTCAAATTTCACATCTACGTGTACTCCAAGTCGCTATACGAGCCAAATATCAATTCCTAGAGAAGGTAATTAATAATATTAATGGTGTAAATTATTACACAGGCTTTAGAAAACACTATATTTATTTTTGACGATGTTGTATGTAATAAGCAGGACAAAATTAAAGCATATTTTAGCATGGGGCGACATAAGGTAGTTGCTTCCTTCTACTCATGTCAAACATACACGTGTACCGAAAGATCTGATACGAGACGATGCTAACTTTACTACAATATTAGGTGCGCAACTAAGTTCTCGCTATTTTTTTGAAGAAAATGCAACTTTATTGTGAAAAAATGTTTACAAATGAATCATTCAAAATATTTTTTATTCCCATCGCTAGCGACAACTGTTTCCCATCTTTCTGGCAGAGCTCGAATACCGCCACGGTAGAAGTGTTCGTCTTTTGAGGCTATCTACGAATCAAGCCATTTTGAGATGTCTTCATATGAGCGGAACTGCTGATTAGTCAGACCATGTGTCATCGAACGGAACAAGTAATAATCGGACGGCGTAATATCTGGGGAATATGGCGGGTGGGGTAGGACCTCCCATTTGAGCGTTTCTAAGTAGGTTTTAACGGGTTTCATGCTGTAGAATCACTTTTTCGTGCCTCTGCTCGTATTGTGGCCGCTTTTCGTGCAGTGCTCAGCTCAATCGCATCGATTGAGTTCGATACCGTTCCCCAGTGATGGTTTCGTTCGGTTTCCACAGCTCATAATAAATAACACCGCCCTGGTTTCACCAAATACATAGCAACACCTTCGCAGCGTGAATATTCGGCCGAACCGAGGACGTAGAAGCATGACCAGGCAGTTCCCATGATTTTGTTCTCTTTGGGTTACTGTAACGAATCCATTTTTCATCACCCGTAACGATGCGATGAAGAAAACCCTTCCTTTTTTGCCGCTCAAGCAGTTGTTCACAGGCGAAAAAAACGACGCTCAACGTCTCTTTTCTTCAAATCATAAGGAACCCAAGTTCCTTGTTTTTGAATCATTCCCAACGCATGCAATCGCTTGGAAATGGCTTGGCGGGTAACTCCTAATGCTGAAGCAAGCACGGTTTGGCACGGATCCTCATCGAACAATGCCTCCAATTCAGTGTCTTCGAAGGTTTTTGGTCTTCCTTCACGCGAACGGTCGTCAACATCGAAATCACCGTCTTTGAAGCGACGGAACCAATCACGGCACGTTGTTTCACTTAGAGCAGCATCTCCGTAAACTTTTAGGAGTTCTCGATGCGCTTCAGCCGCCGTTTTCTTCGAATGAAAGAAGAAAAGCAACACTTCCCGTAAATGACGATTATTTGGCACAAAATCAGATATTTTCACACAACCAAAAGTATATATATACAAAATCACTAATGTGTCAAAGCGGTTTGTTTACCATATGTTTAAGCTTGGTTCATGACGTTTTGGTTATGTCGCAATTGACCAGCACTTCTACTGGAGCCATCTCTTGAAAAACAGCGAGAACTTAGTTGGGCACCTAATATATTGGGTCTGGGAAAAAGTTCGTGGCGTTTTTTCAGTAAAATTCAACTGGTCCCCGCATGGCGCGTGGACGAATTCATTTAAACCGAATATGCTCCATTATTATCGACAATGTTTCGCCATTTTTTTGGTAGATCCATGATCCCATCGGTGAAAAACTTCTGTGGTTTCTGGTCGAAAAACTGAATCAAGTAGTTTTCACAGGCTTCTTTTGAAACCAACTTAATTCCATTGAGAGAGTTCTGCAGAGATCGAAACAGATGATAGTCAGAGGGTGCTATATCCGGACTGTAAGGTGGGTGCATCAAAACTTCCCAACCAAACTCTCTCAATTTTTGACGGGTCATCAAAGAAGTGTGTGGTCGGGCGTTGTCATGATGGAAGACAACACCTTTCCTATTAATCAATTCGGGCCGTTTTCTTTCAATCGCCTGGCGTAATCTCTCTAGTTGTGCACAGTAGAGTTGAGAATCAATCGTCTGACCAGTTGGAAGTAGCTCGTAGTGGACGATTCCCCTCCAGTCCCACAATACACACAGCATCACTTTTTTTGGCGTCAATGTTGGCTTAGCGAACGCTTGTGACGGCTCACCATCCTTTATCCACGATCTTTTACGCTTCCGATTATCGTACGTAATCCATTTTTCATCTCCGGTTATTAAACGTTTCAGAAACGGCTCGATTTCATTCCGTTTCAGCAGCGCATCGCAGATGTTAATTCGGTCCATCATGTTTTTCACGCTCAACTCACGAGGAACCCATACGTCAAGCTTTTTTTTGTAACCAGCTTTGTGTAAATGGTTCAAAACAGTTTTGTGGTCAATGCCTAGCTCCATGCCAATATCGACACTGCTGATATGCTTATCTTGTTGGACTTTTTCAAGAATTTCATCAGATTTTTCAGTGATTGGACGACCGGAGCGTGACTCATCTTTCACATTGAAATTTCCAGAACGAAAGCGAGCGAACCATTTCCGCGCAACAGATTTCGATAAAGTACCTTCACCGTACACAGCACAAATTTTATCACAAGCCTGCGCAGCGTTCTTCCCCTTATCATAATAATATTGCAGAATATAGCGAAATTTCTCATTATTCTTCTCCATTTTCAAGTGCGAATAACTTTCCAACCACTGCACCGATTACAATGTTTCTACGCTCAAACTAACGTTCGGAAGGTCATCTAAAAACGAGCCGTCGGTGGTGTCGCTGTGACTTGTTGTTCTTTAGTTATCGGCAACCAATGCCATCTATCGGGAAAAACGCCACGAACTTTTTCCCAGACCCAATATTATTTAAGCAAGACGATCGAAACCTTCGACATATGTATATACGACATATGTATGAGGATCACAAGGGTACTAACATGACTTTAGATCAGTTCAAGTCAATGTGTGTTGGAAAAATATATAAGATTTTCTAATGATTGACAAAGACAGTAATATCAATAGTGGTTGATAAAGAAAAATTACAAGTATGTATGCATCACTAAATCTCTAATACTTGGGAGTTTTTCATCAACAAGTGGTCGTATAGAGTGTAGTGGATATTTCGGTAAAAAACTAATAGTTAGAAGTGAGCCTTATTAGTACGTTTACTGGAATGATGTCAATGAACTCGTCGATCGAATACTAGTGGTGAGGGATATTAATATAATTTAATAATTAAAATATTTAATTATAGCTATTGCAGCAGTACACTATTGAGCGTGGTTATGGATAGTATTGATAAATGTGGTCGACACTATATAAAATCAAAAATAAAAAAAACTACAACTCCTTATTCAAACTTAGAAACAACAGTTGACGATCATTACAATTTTAAAAATTGGCGATTGTGTAACATTCAAGAGCCAGTAAAAGCTGCTAGTTGTCCAAATAAAGGTTATGTAGACAGAAGATTTGAATGATGATCTGATTAAGAAAACTAAATCACCACATTTTAACCGTATTAGGCAAGTGCTCCAGTTATAGATTGATTTCGATGTTTTAAAAAACTCCTCAGCCAGTAATACCATTCAAATTAGCGAATTATCGAATAGTGTACATAGTGTGAAGACATTAGTCGAAGCGTATAAAACTAAACTTGACGCGATTTTGTCAATGGTAAGAAGAATTTGAGTTGATGTTGAGAATGAACTAAAAAGAAACGAAGTTACGTTTAAAAATTTATTGTCTGCATTGGAAACAGGTTAAATAAAAGATTGAAAAATTAAAGTCTAATAATAATTTACAAATAGACTCCGGAGAAAAGTTTTACAATGCACATTTCAATAAGCTGATTCATACTTATCAAATAAATCATTATTCTATACATCATATATGGGCAATAACCGACCCGCTGTAAGATTTGATCCGGCCCGCGAGACATTTTGAAAAACCCAATTAAAAAACATATTACACTATTTACTCATACCCACGGAATCAAGTAAGCAAGCAAGCCGAGTGGCGGCGATCATCAAAGAGTGAGGCAGCAAATATCAAAGCCTTTCTAGAGCCGATTCTAGATCATTCCTTCATCTTGCTTATATAAGCGGGTGGATGGCTCGAAGTTCAATTCTATTTGAGCTACCGAGCTGATAACTTCGACAAGCGATATCCTAGCGAACTGCTAGTGCCGTTAATTTGCTATGTGACTTTGTGTGCATCTTGAGTGCTTACTAATTACCTATATTTTGTTATTAAGTTTATCGAACGAAAAGTTAACGAAAATGATGTCTGGTGGAAAGAAACGAAAAGTAGATGCAGAGGATCGCCAGTTTCAAGAAAAATGGACTGAAGTATTCTTTTTTATCTTGCATAATGGTAAGCCTATTTGTTTGCTGTGTAATGAATCCATTTCAGTGATGAAAGAATTCAATATAAAGAGGTATTACTCAACAAAGCATCCCACGCTGCACTCACTGACAACACAATTAAGAAAAGACAAAATCCAGAAGTTTACCGCAAATTTAGCAAAACAGTAGCTAATGTTTCATAAACAAACAACACAACTTGACAATGTTGTGAAAGCTAGTTTTATAGTTAGTTAAAAATTGGCAAAGTCATTAAAACCATTTGCCGAAGGAGAATTTGTCAAGGAGTGTATGTTAGAAATTTGTTTTGTGTCCTGAAAAGAAAAATGAATTTGAAAAAATTAGTTTGTCAGGAATTGCTTGCGTTGCAGCTGCTAAAAGGAACAACTGCAGAAGAGGACATTTTTAATGAAGTTCAAAAGGTATTCACAAGTTTTGGCTTGCATGGTCAAAATTAGTTGGAGTATGCACAGATGGTGCACCTTCTACGGTCGGCTTAGGTAAAGGTTTCATCGGAATTTTGAATGGAAAAGCAACTGAATTAAATGTGCAAAAACATGACTCGATAGTACTTTATTGCATTATCCACCAACAGAACTTGTGTTCTAAGTCCATTCGACTCCAGAATGTTATGAATGAGGTAATAAAAATCATCAATTTTATTCGATCCGGAAATATCAGCCGAATATGACGACGTAACATATTATTGTGAAGTCAGATGGCTAAGCAAAGGGAAAATGCTGAAACGGTTTTACGAGTTTGGAAATGAGATAGCTGACTTTATGCAAATAAAAGATAAACCATTATCTGAATTGAGTGACCCAAAATGGATATGTGACTTACCATTTCTAATCGACCTTACAGGCTATTTGATTGATTTAAATATGAAACTTCAAAAAGAAGGATAGTTAGTAAATGATTTGTACAGCCATTTGAAAGCGTTTTAGAACAAAATCCGCTTGTGGGAGGCACAGATGCTGTCTGGTAACAGTTACCATTTCACCACGCTCTCTGCGTATGAAAATATTGCTTGTGCTCAATATGCTGAAGTACTCAAGTTACTGTCGGAGCAATTTTATTTGCTACTCCAACAAAAAGTAAGGTAGAAATTGCTCCAATACAATTGTAAATGGAGTTGATTGAGATTAAAGAAAATTCACTCTTAAAATCTAAATTTGAAGACGTGGAGTTGTGCGATTTCTACAAAAAATACCTCGAAGATAACCGTGCGTTTGGCAGTACTTATAAATGCGAACAGTTTTTTCAATGATGAAAGTTAATAAATCAAAATATCGTACTGACGATAATTTGGAAAATTCTTTACATCTTTGTATCAGTGGAATTAATCCAAAAATCGATGGATTAGTTTCACAAATTCAAGCTCAAGTGTCTCATTGATTTCGGTGTCGCTATTTAACTTTTGTAGTTTGTAACAATTCTAATTTAACGATTTAATTATAATGTTGTACCTATTTTTTCCATTTGATTTTGTTATTTTAATATATTGTATTATAATAACATTGTCGTATTATTTCATGTCTGATATCTATCGCTAAAAATTATGAATACTACTTTAAAACACTACTTTAAAATGCACTACTTTTAAACGCGACCCACGAAGGTATTTGCACATTAAAGTTTGGCCCACAACATGTCAAAGGTTGCCTATACCTGCTATACATAATACGAAAAAAGCTGCAGTTTCTGAGCGGGTAATACGTACAATCAAAAATAAATTATACAAACATTTCAACAGTTTGAATGGTAAATATAAATGGAATTACGTTCACGCCCCCATAACAGATCAGTATTATAAAACACAACGTCGAACAACTGACAATAGACCTATTGATATCACATTAGTGAAACAGAAAAAATTATCCAGTGTGTACAGTAATATCAAAACAAAAGAAAAAAATAAGTTTAATGTTGGCGATGTGTGAAAGTAAATGAAAATCTCTACTTAGTAAGGGATATACAACTAACTGGAGTACTGACTTATTTAAGATTGTTATAGCGAACATTACCAATCCCTAAACAAATTTACTAGAAGACATGAATGGTAAACCGACACTAGGCAGTTTTTATGAGATGGAACTATAAAAAGCAAAACAAAAAGACATTTATTTAATGGAAAAAGTACTTTAGTCTAAAGGGAGAAAAATATGTTAATTTCTTGGGATTAGATAAGACTCATAATATCTGGTTAGATAAGTGTGATTTGAATTACGAGGTGTGTTTTTTAAGTAAGGGCCGTTTTGTTGTATACACTCATAGGCGGTGCGTGTGTCGCAACGAGTGCTTGTGTCGTGTTCCGGCGTTCCTTGGGAACAACTGTGGTCACTTGCGGCTGTATAGGTAACCTGTATGGAACCATTATAAATACAGTAGCCAACGGCCAAACTCTGCGAAAGCTACGCAGAGCCCGGATCCGAGGTTTACTGCACTGTTTTGGCTGGAAAGTTTTGGTAGGGTGGTAAAATTCGGTGTGACACAGAACACTTTTCTTCTTGCAATCGAATGTCAAAAAGAATGAAATAGAAGGCGACATCTTCTTAAATACGATTTCATATAAGTAAAAAAAAGGTGTTTTTGGGTTCATGGCCAGACAATTACGAAATCAACAGGGATAAGTCCAATCAATATGAAGACATTGATTTTAAACTGTTATAAATTATACTTCATTAAATTAAATTACAATGTGTAGAAGGTCGTTAATCTAATAGCTGAAAATCGATGATACTAATTAAACTACGGCGGACAGAAATGAGAGTGCGTTAAATGTACTAAAGAACAATTAACAGATTTATATATTTATTATTATTTATATATTGTTAGCATAGGCAGGTGGAATTTTTTTTGTGCATGGAACAATGCGTAATTCAAATAATCATTTGGGAGATTTGAGAAACACTTTTTTAGTATTTGCTATTAACACATCCACATCTGGAAAACATTCTCTAATATCAGGTTGTTACACATGAAATGTCCGATTCTGTAAGGAATAAAAAAAGTCTAAATTTAAAAAAATATAAATATTTATAATGCAAAATAGTCTCCATTTACATCAATAGTTTGTTACCAACGGCCTGGAAGCTGAAAAACTCCCTTTGAAAAGAAATCTAGGTTTTGACGGCTCACATATTGCTCAAACACTGCTATTACAGACTCCCGGTCAGGGAAGTCCCTATTTTTTAAGTGATTGTCTAAACTTTGGAAAAAATGAAAATCAGTTGGCGAAAGGTCAGGTGAATAAGGTGGGTGAGGGAGAATTTCATAACCAAATTCCGAAAGTTTTTGGATTGTCTGTCGTGCAACATGAGGTCTTGCATTATCATGAAGAAGTATGGGTCCATGTCTATTGACTAGTGAGGGCTGCAAGCGACTCAATTTTCCATGCATAGTTTCCAGTTCGGCACAATAGGACGCTGCCGTGATGGTTTCACCAGGTTGCAAAAATGAATAGTGAATAATACCCTTACTGGTCCACCATACAGTCACCATAATTTTTCGCGGGTGAAGTGATGCTCGTGCATGCTGTCCTGGTGCTTCACCTCGATCTAACCATTGTCCTGACCGTCTCCGATTATCATAAAGTATCCACTTTTCGTCACACGTTACCACTCGATGAAGAAACGGTTCAACTTTCTGTCGATTAGCCAAAGAAGTAGCCACCTCTAATCGACGGAGCTTAATGGCTTCCGTTAATTGGTGCGGCACCCATCGATCGAGTTTCTTCACTTTGTCAATCGAAGAAAGGTGACGACTAATGGTGGCGATGGACACTTGAAATGTTTCTGCAAGGCTACGCACTGTTGTCGACGGATTACTTTCAGCTTCTACACGCAGCTCGTCGTCATTAACGGTTCTACGCGCATATCCGCGAGGCTCATTTTCCAAATCAAAATTTTCCTCGCTGAATTTTTTAAACCTTCGCCGTAATGTGCGTTCATTACACGTGGTTTCACCAAACGTCTGATTAATTTCTCGCGTTGCTGCAGCCGCATTTAATCTCTTTTTAAATTGAAAGAGGTAAATTGCCCGAATATCTCTTGCCGACAGCATTTCCATAGGCGAGACAAGGACAGGTGTATTAATCTTTCCAAGAAATGGAACAGATACACACTTCAAAATAAATACCCTTTTCTACAAATACAATAATAATTTTCACCAAAAACATACACGTCTTCACACAGGTGCGATTCAGTTCAGACTGAAGGAAAAAACGGACATTACATTTGTAACAACCTGATAGTTAATGGCTCGAGATATAAAAATTGAACTTTACACGTTTCATGTAAAAATCTGTTTTCTTTACGAGAACGACGTACAGAACGCCTGTCGTGGCACTATCACTCATAAATATCAATTGGTTGAAAGCTCGTATTTCTGTAGCGCATCCAGCTCTACTATTATAATCGCTTCATCTGCACATTTTTGTAACCTTTTACTAGTTAATAAAATTGAAAATGTCGGTTTAAGGGGTTTCAGTACACGTACTATTAAATTTATAATAAAATTTCTTTAAGATCTCATCTCGTCAACCCATAACCACAGCTGTTTTTCTATTACTACAGCTTTGATTTTATTTTCGATTTCTGCATCTAGGGATGGTAGATAGTTATGCAACATTGTCCAAGACGGTATGAAATTGTATTTACGCCAGAAAGATCGAAACTGTTCTTAATTTAGTATGTTTAGCGGAAATCGCATGTCGAGATCATTAAAAATAAATATAGGATGGCTTTGGCGGCACAACTTTTTTTAATTTCTGTGTTTTTTATTGTTAACGTTGTCTCTACCGTCGTCTTGGTCTCAGTACACCAGCGGTTTATCTCAAGTTTTACATATTATTGCAGAGCCACTATAAAATAGACCAGGAAATTCACTGATGTTTCTTGACTGTGTCAACCAAGGTCGCTTTTTCCCTTCCACATATTCCACAAACTTAATTGTATATTTATATAAAACGCAAAACATATAACGTAGCGAAACAAAGTACTACGGAAATACTCGCTTTACTGGTTCGGATTTGTCTAAGTATGTATACACATGGGCATAGACGTATTTCATAGAGCGGATCGTGACCTGTCGCGCTGGGACAAATTACAAGCCTAGTTATTATTATTATTATTATTATTATTATTATTTTTATTACGGTTTTGTTTTCCTCATTGACACAACAAACAATTAATTTCAGATATTTACATGTCTTTATATTTGTTTTCCAGGGTAACTTTATATATAGATAGTTTACATTTTAATAAATGATCTTGTGGGATGTCGAAAATTAGTTCGTGTGTTGATGATTTCATTGAAGAAGCAGATCGAACAAAATTTCGCAACACATGATTTTGACAGGTATCGCATTTTTGTTTGACTCTACATTAAAGAAATATGGTTTCTTAAATATTATTATATAATTGGAATATTTTTGCATTTTTCTTTCTAATTTTTTTAGTCTTTGATTCTAGTGTTATTACTTAAACTTCTTGAAATTGATACGCGGATGCAAAATAAAACTCTAGTTATTCGTTGTTGGAAAGATTGACTCAAGAAGGTAAAGAACATCGTAGAACTAAAGTAATCAGCGATTGGGAAAATAGGAGACCGAAATTGCTTACCGTTAGCGATCGGCATACTGACAGATTCGAATGCGGCTCATTTTGCCCTTCTGCTTATTTTGGCGTTTAACGGTATGATTTTCAATACAGTTCTTTTACTTTATTCCTATTTTGATGTATACTACTGTATATCCCAGTTTTAAGATATGTATGATTATATTATTCAGTCGTTACTTACCATTTTATTTCTTACGATTTAATTGATTTCATTTATCACGGCCCTGAATTGTTTATATTTCCATAAACTAGGAGGTTGTCCTTACGTAATGGAATTAAATGAACGTTTTATTGATTTACGTACACTTTTCCTGTGAATTTTTCATACCTTTTAAAGGATTTTTTATTTGTTTACCCGCTTGAGTCGTAAATATAAGGATATAATAAATTCATTTTTATTTTAGATTATAAACTGCTTTGGATTTTTTTAAATCATTTCGTTTATTCCTAATTATTTCCTAAGGATTTTCTAACGCTATCTAAGGATTCATAGTCACATAGACGAATTGAAATTTTGTATCTAATAAGCCGGTTACAACCCTTAATCCAAGAATGTAAATGAACCCCTTGTCATACCAAAGGTGGACATATATTTTTAAGGGATCAGTTCGCAACTACATTAATAACCATTAATAGAAACTTATATTAATTCCCAATGCTCAATTTTTTTTTTTCCTAAAAATTTTGTATACAATCAGTTTTTTATTTAGTCTTTTTTTATTATTAAACTGAATATAAGTGCATATCTTTAATTTTGAATGTCGTAAAATATCACAGTTAAATATTGCAGTTCCAGATATAATATTTTTGTAGCACATTAACAAGTTATTAGTTGCAAATTGTCACTAGAATTTGTAAACTCTGAATAGATATTTTGGAGTATCCGATTTATTTATATATACTACTTAACTATAATTCCTCCAACATTACTCTTTTCAAACTACATTTACTACATATAAAACTACACATACGAAATTTATATAACTTTTTTAAAAATAAATCAGTCTTGTTATCCTTTATTGTGAATTTTGATGTCAGGCTGCACTTACTAGAGATTTAATGATTTGGAATGGAATTAGTATAGTAAGTGAGACCCCCTTATTATTCCTTCGAGGCAACATAAATGCTCAAATGTATATTTATGAAGTTTTGATGGCATTCCCTTTACCATATATTCGAGAGTTAAATACTATATTCCAGCAAATATCTGTCCTCTTATTGCAGTTGTTACATTATAATTGTTACAGGAGGCCAATATCTATATCTTTAATTGGCCTGCACGGTTGTTAGCCATACATATCATCTGG